>CM034152.1:724290972-724572478 GCA_019776745.2 Taxus chinensis | reverse complement strand
AATGAAAGATACTAATTCTCGTTCACATTGAAAAAAAGAAATTTTTATAATAGGACACCTCCCATTCTAAATTCAAATGAAAAAATAGTCAAAAAGGAAAAATAGAAGATCTTCCATTTTACATAAAAGTGAAGAAACACCGAGGATGTAAACATAATCAATATTAAGAATGATATTTCTCCCATTCTACCTTCAAAGGAAAAATAGTTAAGAATGAAAATGAGAACTCTTCCATTCTACATCAAAGTTAAGAAACACTTAGGATGTAGAATGGGAGGCCTCTTAAAGTGAAAATCAATAAAGATAGAGATTGTGAGGCCCCCCTATTTCCCTATTGTATTTGTTGAATTTAAATTATGTTGCATTAAAAAACATGTAAGCACCATTAAACATGTTTGAATAAGAAACATCTAAGTCTAATTTAAAATGTGTACTCGATATTTTGGTGTTTATTAGCTATACATGGGAAATTTCATGTTGATGGGAATTATAATTTATACTAACAAATATGTCAACTTTATCACTTTTATTTTTATTTTCTTTATAGTTGTCTATTTTTTATCTATATATTATGTTTATATGTATTAATCTATTATTTTTTTTAATTTATAGATTTCCCACAATGCCTCATATATTTGAAGAAGCACAACATGTTGATTTATTTTCAAAAGGATTGAAAGTTGCTGAGGGAAGAGTGTATCCAAGTATAAAAAACTCTACATTGCAATGTAATGGGAGAAGGTTTATTTTTCATTGTTGTAGATAAAGTATTGGATGGGAAAGCTTAGTTGCTTTATTTTGTTGATGAATCAAAAACATTAGCAGACATAGAAAATAAAGGGTGCTATATTACATGGGATGAGAAGAAAATGTTAGCACATGATGATTCATCAATACCTGATATCAATGATATAGATGAAACATTGAATTGTAATTCAATGGGTGTAATTGATTCATATGATGTTGAAATTTGAATACAGTGAGCACATTAATAGCACATCTAAAAAATATCGGATCCAATTTATTGTAGAGAATGTGATACTTCAATAACATTGTTATGTGCATGGAGACAATATAGCCATGGGTTTTATATCAAATGTGATTAAGGACCAAATAGTTCAAGGTGAGAAGTTGGGTCCTCTAATTTTTGGTGTGATGGTGGAGAAGATATTAATTTCTTACAATATTTGTTCATCATCATTGAAACCAAACAATATAATAGCAATGGCCAATAGAGAAATTGGTGAACCAAAATACAGGGTCTGCACTGAAGGTCAAAAAGAGGGCTGCATCAGAATGTTTGGCCTCATCAAATGCCTATGATCACAAATTGAAATTTAGAGGACTTCAGGAAAAGTTAATCCATATTTGTTCAAAGGAGAAAAAATATGTTGGAGAGGGGATAATTACAAATTTACTTGAAGGAGACATGGCTCATTTTAAATTGTTAAGATAGAAATCATTTTGGTATTCTTGTTAACATTGTATTCAACCCTTCTGGTTCCACATGCACCATATCAAAAGGTTCTCTCATACAATGGCCTAAAAATCAACTAACATACCTTAGTGGTTCACTGATGGATGTGAAAATGAAGGAAGTTCCAAAGGAGATAAAAGTTAATATGTGGAGTGCATTAGAATAATCACTTCCTCAATTGGCATGTCCAATTCTTGTTGATGTCATGAATTACACATATACACAACCTTTGACAAGAAGGCAATATAGACATCATAAAATGTTTGAATCCCAATGCATCAAATGTAAATATGTCAAATACAAGATCTACTGAAGATGAAGATGAATTATATTTCTTGGATAAAGTAAGAAAGATGAATTGTTGTAAAAATAAATGTCTTAGCTCCATAATACCTAGTGGATAAATCACTAGAGGTTGGTGCAAGTTTAGATATGTGAGTGAGGGTTAAAGAAGAGATTTTGTGTTGAATGCATTGGGAGAAAATGGATCCATAAAGAGAAATGACATAACAAGGAATAGAAACATTCTTACCATGAAGTTTGACACCTTTGATGTATGTCAAAAATGCTTGGTTTAATACTTTTGGAATACCTAGAAGCAAATTCTTTAAATATAAGAAAGAATTTTTTAAATGGTGATATCAGGGAAGTGAATGGTAATGTTGGTTTACAAAAATCAAGGCCAAATACTATGGCAATGATTGTTATTATCAGAAAAATAGTTTATGAAAATTCAGATATAGCTCCTCATTTGACTCGCTCCATAAATCATGATGGAACAAGAGTTCCTATAAGGATGTTCCTGGTAAATTATACCCAATGTTCAATTCTTAAAAAATGTAATGCAGACCTTGAAATCCTAAATATCCCTCTAGTGTCACAGTCTAACTTTAACAAGATATGGTCCCAATTATTTCCAATATGTTTCAATTGCAAATAATAACTTCTTTGCAAAGTGTGATGAGTGTGTGGATATTGCAAACAAATGAAAATCCACAACTAATCTAGAAATAATCAAACACTTGCAGAAGTATCAAAAATGTCACAATGATTACATTACAAGTTGTCGTGTAGACTACTATGCCCACATGATTGAATCTGAGGAAAACCATGAAAATTTCTTAAGCATTGTGCATGATAAGATGGACAAGATGAATACTTCCATACCAAGGTTGGGGAAGAATTTTAAGTCATTTATTAATGTTTGGAACCTCCCAATCTCTTTAACAGGTATGTTTACTCATGGACACAAGACAAGGGGTTTCAGACACTTTAGCCTTCCATTTCTAGAAAGAGGTTCAAACTTCACAGTGAAATCAATAGCCTTGTGCCTTTGCATGCTCAAAGAACTAGTGGTTGATGTATATGGGAACCTATTATACAAGACTGGGTCTTCAAAAGAGCCACTACATGATGCATTATTACAAAATGATTCATATGATAAATGTCAAGTGTATAAGGGTACAACATTGTAATCTGTTTAAGCAAATGTATCTAAAACATGTTTTTCACTCAAAAAATTTCCACCAATCCTCTACTTACAACTGGAAAATGCTTCAAGAGATAATAAAAATCGTGTTATTTATTTGGTTTTGTATCAATGTTGACAGTTAGAAGGGTTTTCAATGCAGTGTATGTAAGCTTTCCACCAGTAGGACACACCCATGAAGATATTGATGGAACACTTTGGGAGATTATCTGCTATGTTATGGCAAGAAGATACATATTCTCTACCACAAATATCATGGATGCATATAGAACATGCCAGGATGATTCAAGTTCATTCACACCATACCTGATTGATGATGTTTATGATTTCAAAGCCTTTATGGGGCCACAATTACTAGATGGGAGTCACAGGATAGCAGGTCTTAGCAAGCCTCAATACTTTAAATTCCATGTCATAAATGGAATACCAATGATGCAATACAAAGAAACCAAAAGGGATCTTGTATGGTCTAATCCTATCAATGTCTGGTGTACATTTCTTGATGGAATCCCAAACTTTCCTAAAGGGAAACCTCAACTAGCGCCATTTAAGACATTGAAAGAGATGGATCAAACTAAAGACAGGAATAAGAGCCTATATTATTCAATGGAGTAAAATTTATATAGATGGAGGGAATGCATTCTGAGTTACCAAAGATAAGGTATTGGGAAAATGTTTTAGATGAATAATCCTTTCATCAATAGAGATATGTTAGAAGGTGATTTTTGGCCAAGAACTAGACAGAAATCAAATACCTTTAATGATTCTCATTTTCTCTTGGATGATTATTTGAGACAAAATTTCCTTACCAATGAATAAATTTATGTGGGACCTAAATGTAAATAACCAAGAGATGAATTCAATCCAAAGGAAGATGTGGTACATGGACAATTTGTTTTAATATGACCAAGATCAAACAAAATACCAATATGGATGGATAAAGTAGAAGGGAATGTCTACCCAAGTAAGGATACTGGGAGTGAGATAGATAAGGTAAAGGTTTGATGGTGGACACCAATTGGAAAAGGGAAATCAGAAAAAAAAAAAAAAAAAATTGTATGAGGATTGCTTACAAAAATCAAAATAATGGAAAGAAGGAAATGAAGGAACAAGTGACATAGTTGTGAATAATATCATTTGGGCTTGGTCAAAAAAAGAAGGATGGAATCGAGAAAGAATAATAATAACAGAAAAGGGACATGCAACCATTAAAGAAGATTGAGCGCAACTTCAAAAAATTGAGGATATAGACAAAGTGATAATGATGTTGAATGATTTACTATAGGTAATGAAAACTGTGTCAAAGACAATATGTGATATTTTATCTTGTCTCAAGTTATCAGTTTTATGAAAGTTTATATTTTGTTCCACTTAAGATGATGGAAATATATGTTTTATGCAATCATTATTAATATTATTTTTCAAATAATATTATCTTTATCTTGATGTATATCCATTCTATGAAAAAATGATATATTCCTTAGGAGAATGGTAACAAAAAAATTTAATCTCTTAATTCATTCATTTCAATATGGGTCATAACAATATCACTTTGAAATAGAATGGTTATGAAATATGGTCATTCATGCATTAGTGTAAGTGATTTAAACTTGACCAGTTTTAATGTGTTTTCATGGTTGTGCGATAAACATAAGAATGAGGTAGAGGCCCATTTATTATCGAAGGAGAAAGCATGACTAGGATAAAGCCCCTCATGTTTTCGTGACAAGAGTTTATTTGCACACCACAATTTTTTTATGACAAAGTTCATAGGTAATATAATTTCTATGATATATGATTATAATATTTCTTTTTGTTTTATCCATTTCCTTTAAGATTAATTTTTGTGTTATGATGGTAGCCATAAAATATGTATACAGGGAGCAACGCTGGAATTTTACATTCAATGTTACAAGTTAAAATTATATGGATGTCATTTGGTGTTCAAAATTTTATATGCACGTCGAATTTGTTTTTATAAAAAAATGTAAAACACATAAATTAAGTTAAATTTTTTATGGATGTTTTTTAAGCACAGACATCCAGAATTCACCCAGTGACCATCCAGCACTCACCCCAGTAAAGATTTGATCCAATCAGGAAAAAAGGAATGCACATGCATGCAGAGCTTTTTAACACTTCGTGATTATTAACAGCATTTAACCTCTTACTAGCACCTTCGTTCCTCACTCACAGACATCCAAAACCAGATTCCAAGTAAGTAGAACATTTTACTCCTCTGGTTCATTCATTTAATCATTGTATCTTTATCATGTGTTCTCCTAGCAACCCATTGACCTCCTTTAATACTCACCCCTCCATATACGCATTAAAACCTCACCAAATCCCATCCAAACAGCCTAATACCTCATTTCGGCCAACCAAGTCCTTTGTGTAATCATAAGGGAGATCCAGAGCTCATTCTATAGCATTCCTAGTTTTCCACAGTAATCGGCACCAGTTCTCCCCAACTAGCGTCAGTCACCCTTAACCAGAATCGGTCTCTATATTTACCAATACAATCCAGTTGTCAACTACTCCCACCTATTCCCACATAACCTTTACTCACATGTGACCTGCCTCAGACATTTTTCAAACCTACAAAGACCCAGAACCAGTTACCTGACCTTCGGATCTTATTTTAACCTAGCTTGTTAGATTAGATCTTTCTTATTGTGTTTTGAATGAGATACCTAAATCATTTTAATTACAATAGGATTTACTTTATTACCAGCATTAAATTGTTTTAAACAGTGGATTGACAACCGTTTAGCAAGTATCACACTTCCCGGATCTAGCACATGCTAGGTAGTCCACTACATATATTGTTTAACTTTCATTTGGTGGTCTTGTGTTCCATTGTAGGTAGTTCCTCCTAGCCAAAAGGAAGCTCTCACGATCATTTGTGGATCAAGGAGTCAACACGCGCGCAACAAACTATCAACCATCATTTCAATAGGTATTCCTCCTACACCCATTACCCTATCTGTTTCGTCAATATTCAAATAAACATCTAAGAGTCTGGTGAAACATTTTGGCACACCTGGTGGGACCCATTCGGGGTTTCTTGCATTTTTATTCATTCCTAGGAAATTTTATGTGTTTGTTTCCCTTATGAAAAGCATACACATTAATTTTCTTCCTTGGTAACCTTCCTTTTCTTTCTATTTGCTCTAAAAGAAACCTTTCTTTTGGTGTTCTTAAAAAGAACCATTTTTTCATGTTTTCTACATTTTAGTGAAAGAGCATCCCTCTTCCTCTTCATCTATTCATGTCATCGAACTTCATATTTCGATTTGGGCTTAAAAATCATTACATCTCATTCTGATTTATCACATTAGCTCACATTAATTGAGGGCAACCTATACACTGGAAGTTATTCCCAGCTGATGGTTGACAAATGAATTGTAGAAAGCACATCTCTCTCTCTCTCTCTCTCTCTCTCTGAGTCTTGCCAAATTACACAAATTCAAAACAAATACATATTCTTAAACAATATCTTTCTTGGGAATGCTTTTCAATGATCACACTAATATGAGGATTGGCAAGTACTCCCCAGCTCGTTGCTCTATCAAGTCATACTTCAAAGCGAAGCCCACCCCCACCATAACATACCTGAAACCTCACCTTTCAAATCTCCTTCCTTGTAGGAAGCCATCCCCATCAAAAAACTCTATTTTAAAGTTTATGAGTTAGTCCTTAAATAGCATAAGCTAAACAAACATAATCAAAAATCACTCTTAGGATCACATTTTTCTTAGTGTTTTTGCTTGGCTTACATTTTGAGGTGATAGGTCACATTCTTCATTCTTCATGTTTCTCCTTGCATGATCCTCATCATAGTTGGTGTATTTTGTCTTCTTCTGAGTGTGCCTAGACCACATTCTCATCATTCTCAGAATTCTAGGTTTGATTCCACATCAGATTTTAATTCACAACCATTTTTATTCCATCACTATTTCAATTTCACAGTGATGAGTGTTAGTCCAGCGACCATCAGCGGTTACCCCCTAACTGTCGTCGGTTATACCCAACCAGCGTCGGTTCACTTTCATTTTGATTAACCTTCCCAAAAGGACATTTATTCACCTTCTTCAACTATTCAAAGTCCCTGTCACTACCATCATTCCCATTGACCTTGTAAATCTCATCAGTATTCGGCATACCTGTCAAATTTGGCCTTATACCTTGTTTTTGACCAACTACCCATTTCCCATAGTGACCGGCAGCGATTACCTGTAACCGGCGTCATTTTACCCTAACCGGCATCAGTTATCATGTGCCACTTTCCAACTAACCTTTGGTACCTAATCCATTTATTACTTCCTGTTCTTCATATTCGCTCTGTATTTTTGTGTCATTTACAGAAAGGCAACCTAACCTGATCAGTACCTGTTCACATGGTACTGATGCGTCAACAAGCTAGCTCCCTTGTATTCCATGTTAGTTGTCAACTTCTCCCACCTATCCCTTCGCCACCTTCCATTTTATCACCCACTATGGATCCTATCCAACCTATTGCTATTGCTACCAGAGATGAGGAATTCACACGACTCCTTGACCAAAACCCTACCGCCTTGCAGTTTTATCTTTCTCACTCATCCACTCAAGATGCCTCAGGTTAGTTGATATACAGCATGCCCGTATCTATCCCCCTGACCCTCGCTCCCACTCCTGCGTCAGCCCCATCTAGCTCCACGTTTCCCGCATCTACTTTACCCCCAATCATTTCACAGCTAGGTCATACACCCTATATGACTGCAGCATTTGCTACATCCGTTGCACCTACCACATCCACCATACCTTTGGCAACCACTCAAAACACAACCTCATCTGTCCATATTATCTCGCATATACCCGTAGCTACACAACCACCTCCCGTGTTGGTGACCCCCACCCACTTTCAAAACATGGTCCTTTCTATTCCCCAAATCATTAGCCCCCATTGCCACTAGGGTCACCACAACCCTTCCACCTCCATATGCGTACTATCAGCAGCCTCCCGTTTCATCTATTATTCACTCTGGGTACACACCCCCTATTTCACTACCTTCTTCTCAATCAACCTACATGGTAGCACCATATACTAGAATGCCACCCCCGTTATATGCCCAAAACCAACCCTCTCATGCTACAGGAGGCACCCAATCATCGTAACCTACCAACGACCTAATCAAACTGATGATGGAAAAGATGCAGACATTAGAGGCATTGGTTTATGGCTCCCACAACACTCTCACCTACGATGAAATTTGCAATGAGCCTATCCACCCATCCATTCCTATTCTTCCGTACCCCATGCATTGGGAAATGCCTGAATTCAATTGTTTCAATAGCGAAGAGGACCCGCAACAGCATTTGCGGCATTCAAACATGGGTGCTACCTAATTTATCACGATGATGCTTTACTCCTGAGGACCTTTCCCATGTCTTTGACTAGACTTGCGTTAGATTGGTATAGTGGGTTACCTAGACACTCTATATTTTCATTTAATTAGGTAGCCCAAGCCTTCTTGGATCACTTCTCCATCAATATCGTTAATAATGTTACCATGACTGACCTATACTCTGTGTCAGTATGATGACGAGTATATCACAGATTTTGTTTCTCACTGGAGTAGCATGATCAATCAACTCACCTTCCAACTACCACAAATAAAACTCATCAAGCTCTTCACACGGGCTTGTGTTAGACATATATCACCAACCCTGCAAGTCCATACTTTCCAAGAGATTCGGGCCATCAAAGAGAAGAAAATCTAATTATGCAATAAGAATTTGGCATTCAAGTCGAATGATACCTCTTCTTCTTCAAACCCACAGAATAATTATTCAAAGGCTAAGGGCACCGCTAACGCAGTGGTACTCAAGGCTAGCCCAGCTCATCCGTCAAATCAAGCTAGCCCCTCATTTAATCTCTCACCCATTCAGACTTTTCAATTCAGACAAGAACAGCGGAAATACACCCCAATTAGGGAGCCTTAATCTTTTGTCTTAGAAAAGCTTATCAAAGCTGGGGCCATCACCTTTCCACCTATTAAACCACACACTGGTTTTGACCCTACTCGGCCCATGCCCGCATGGTATAAAGAACATGAATTCTGTAACTATCATTGAGTAAAGGGTCATAGTGATGGAAATTGCATCACTTTCAAAAATATTGTCCAAGAAATGCTCGAGAAAGGTGAGTTAACCGTGGATAATCCTAACACACCTACCAATCAAAACCTACATATCTTCAAGTAACCATTTCCCAATCGTGCCCCTTCTTCTGATCAAGCTGACGAGACCTCAACTCATGATAGCCATACCCACAAGGTCCATGCTATTTTTAGTGACGCACCTGTTACTTCCCAATTACCCCATATTCCTTCCATAGAGGAGATTCTAGCCCAAAGTCCTCCTTCTACATTGGAACACGCCTCATCTATTCCTCTACCCACAAAGGAACACCTTTCACCTCCTTCCTCACCCATGGAGGAGCCCTTTGCCAATGTCGATACCATTTCACCTTTGGCTTCTCCACCAAGGGAGCCATCACCCACATTACTTCTTCAGTCCATGGAGGATACTTGTTTATCTCCTCTACCCATAGAGGACCACCCATTATCTCCTCCACCCACAGAGGAATACCCATCATCTCCTCCACCTATAGAGGAACACCCATTTTATCCTCCACCTATCAAGGATCTAATATATATACCTTTTCCCCTAGGTGACCATTCTCCATCAGCTACCCAAGATCCTACAGACCTGCTTTCGGCTCTCTTACCCACAGAAGCCGAAGCTAGCCAATTCCCCATCTCTAAGACCCATTTTACAAGAATTACCATTAGGTCCTCATCAACTGCCACCAATAGATGTTTTGTTCTTATGCTTGGTCGATCGCTTAGATTAAGTGGACAGATCCCTATTGTGGTGGCATCTTTTACTTCTGGTCTCAACATAGATACAGATGTCACTTGTTGATACTTCCACCATATACTCAAAAATAGTTTCGACCAATTGAACCGAAGCATAACCACCCCTAATCACAAATTTTTCCATGACACCCATCATAACTCAACACATACCATTACCCATAACCCAACCTACATCTAAACCCAAACCCACACCTACAACATCTTCCTCGACTAAACCTATTACTACCTTAGGGGTCACCCCAACCACCAGCCTTACTCATCCACCTATCAAACTAGATTTAGCCACATCCTTCAAAGTCAACACCAAACCCTACTCCAGACACCCAAACAGAAGAACCAAACTCATAGAACTCATGCCCCAGCTACTGCGCAATCACACACTACATCACCTACACCCTGTTCCATCTATCTTAGGACCTCAACCTCCCAACATAGTTCAAGAAACCTCCACCCATCAGTAAACCAAAAACACAATAGCCCATCCCTTCCTCACAAACCTCTAACATACCCAGGTGCCTCGGCATGGCTTACACCCATACCTACAGCATCTCTACCACCCATACCTCCAATACCCTCACACAACTTCTTCACTACCCACTACACTTCAATCTTTGTCCCTCACACCCCCTGCATGACCTGCATCATCTACCTTCACATCTCCTCCATTATCCCCATGGGTAACTTTCCCTCTTCCCCCATCTTCTTTTCCTTCTAGATCTCATACACCCATATCACCTTTACCCAAGAATGTGCAACCTAAAGACAAAAATTTGCTACCCTCCAATAAGGTAGTCAAAACAACCACACACCCTCCTACCCCATTCATCTACCATACCCCTACCTAAGCAAACACAACCAACACCCAAGACCATGCCAGCACCCAAAACCATAGCTCGACCTACTCCCCTCTTCTGCAAAAACTGTTCATCAACAATCAGCCGCACCTACACCCAAACCCACTTTCACTTCCCATTGTGACCCACTAGTCAGGGTCCTATGCCAAAATATTAACCAACCTCCTTGAGACTTCTGTTATCACATTACCGCCACTCAAACCTTATGACCCCCTCAAACCCAAGCCAAAAGGGTTTGATGACACTAAAATTTTTGCCTACCATCATGTGCTAGGGCACAATGTGGAGAACTGCAAGGCTTTGAAAACTATCCTTATCCAGTTGTGTCCTCTGGAAGCCAACTTTGACGATGACGACCTTCTCGATGAGGACCTTGCTTCACTGACACCCATTCCCATAGTCCTTCCCTCACTTCCCACTCAACAACCATGACCTCCACCCCCACAGCTCCTAGAGCCACCTCCAAGATTTGAAATTAACATGGTTCACATCAGAGAACTTGCCACACCATCACCTAAATGTCGTTGCACCCATAGCTCACTTCACAAGGATTTTCTCCCCCAATAGGTTTTTTCCCATCATGTCATTATACCACTCATCCTACACCTTCTCCATTTTCCAACTCCCCTCAAATCAACATGATACACATCACTACCCATGCTCAGAAAGACAAAGGCAAGGAAAAGGTAACTCGACTCCAACTGAACCTAATCCTATACCCAACATACCATCTACACCCATACCTAAAATCACTATCCACGGCCCCACATACCCTATTTCTAATGGAGTCACACATCACACCATGCTTAAACAATTACACCAATCTCCCCTCAAAATGTCCTTATATGACCTCATCCAAACCTCAGAATCCCATCATCAAGCTCTCATGGAGGTCTTGCAATCTATTGAGGTTTTACCCAATGACCCTACACCCGTAGCCTCCATTATCACATCCCATCATGTAGCCTCTCTCACCAAATTACCACCTTAATCTTCACCCCACCCTACTCACCAAGTATCCTCCCTTAGCTTCTCCAAAGAAGAGATCGCACCACAACAAACTGATGACCCAGACCTAGCTCTCTTCATCTCTATCCACATCGATGACATATGGGTATGACATGTGATGATTGATGGGGGTGCTAGCATTAACATCATTTCATCCCATGCATTCACTCAAATGCACATACCTGACAATTACATGCATAAACATCCTGTCATGTTACATTCATTCAATGACGCTATCACCTCTACACTAGGCACCGTCATCCTCCACATTCGCATGGGCCCCTGCACTATTCTAGAGTTATTTTACGTCTTGGAGGGGGAATTTCAATATAACTTATTTCTTGGCAGACCCTGGATTCATGTCATGGGTTGTGTTCCTTCCACTTTGCATTGTTGTGTAAAGTTTGAGCATGAAGGACACACCTATACTGTTCCAGCTGATCCATCACCTTTTAAAACATGCAACATGCTTTACTAACCCAATGATGTGCTCATACCCATTAAGGCGTCTACCTCCACAACCACTACCGCTTCACCTACACCTCCACTTACCAGTACAGTCACTACCTCAACCGCACATGCCTCCTCCATTCCTACCACTGCCACAACCTCCATGGCCAGTCCATTAGCCTCCCAATCCATTAACTCCACCTCCGCATTGACCTCTAACACATCATCCATTCCAGCTACCCACATACCAACCACTGATCCCTTAGAAGGCATTTTTCAACGCCTCACTCTGGGGGAGTATCGCCTATATAGTGTTAACACATTCCTTACTCCACAAGAGTATGGAAGCCTTCACCAACACCCTCACTATGATCACCACATAGGAGAACACCTCCTTTATGGTCCTCCTCATCTCCGTACTAGTCTCACCTATGGGGGACTTGATACTACCACTTACACACCCGAACCACCATCACAAACCCACCCATTTTCTGTTGACTTCCAGTCTCTCACCAATCACCATTTTTCCCACACCTTCCTACACCGATGTGCATGGAAGGGTTTTGGTTTTGGATTTTATGAGCAAGGCCACCATACTATTATTCCATGTACCACCCACAAACATAACGACCGTAGTGGTATCAGATTTCCTGAACCACCTACCAAACAGGCCCACATTGAACTCATCAAGGACATCAACCCTTCTCCACCTTCTTCACCCGCTCCGCCTTCATCACCACCTTCACCGATGGAGTCGATGGATCCTGAATCTATCCCTCCTAACTTTTTTTTTTTTCATAAACACCATTTCCTTGGGGCCTTTGACTTATCAATGCGAGGGTGAGGCTCCTTCCTCTCTTCCCTTCCTGTATCCTGAAATGATCGATGACGATACACCTTCAATTAACATCGTTCAATGTCAGGATGATGAATCTATACTCACCTACCTTGGTGTAGAAGATTCATATATTCATCGGTCATTACCATCTGAGATGCAAACCATGTTGAATGAATCGACTATCAAGATCAACATTCATACTCAGGATGACCCGCACATCCTAAAGATCGGTCAATCTTTAGATGCTGCTGAACAGGAAGCCATCACTTCTTTTCTCAAAGATCATAACCACACTTTCACTTGGTCTTATGCAGACATGCCTAGTATTGACCCCACCATAGTGGTCCACAATATCATAACCATTCCTGATGCCAAACCCATCAAACAAAAGCTGAGGAAAATGCACCCTCGCATTGCCCTTCTCGTCAAAGAAGAACTTCAGTGCCTTCTTTCCGTTTCCTTCATATTACCCATTGATTATCCTCGTTGGATTTCTAACATTGTCCCTATCACTAAAGTGATAGGGGGACTTCACATTTGCACAGATTTCTATGACCTCAACCTATCCTACCCAAAAGATGACTTTCCCTTACCTGGTATTGACCAACTGGTTGACCTTACCACTGGTCACGAGATGCTATCACTCATGGATGGCTTCTCAGGTTATAACCAAATCCTGCTTGCCCTAGAGGATCAACATAAAACCACATTCATCACCCCTTGGGGGACCTTCTGCTATCGAGTCATGCCTTTTGGCCTTAAAAATGTTGGTGCCACATATCAGTGGGCTATGACTTATATCTTCCATGATATCATGCATCGTATATTGGAAGATTACATGGATGACCTCCTCACCAAATCTAAACGCCACTCCAAGCACCTTGCCATCCTCAAAACCATTTTTGACCACCTCATTAAATATTGTGTTCACCTTCAGCCTAAGAAGTGCATCTTCACGGTCCTCTCAGGAAAGCTCCTGGGCTTTATCATTTCCCTACGTGGTATAGAAGTTGACCCTACTAAAGTCAAGGCCATTCTTGAAATGCCTCTGCCCACTAACCTTAGACAACTCCGTAGCCTGCAAGGTAAGTTGCAGTCTATTCACTGTTTCATTTCACAATTATCTGAATCGGTGTCAACCATTTCATCATCTTCTCAAGAAGGATATCTCCTTTAAATGGGATGATGACTGCCACAAAGCTTTTGAGGCCTTAAAACAATACCTTCTCCAACCACCCATACTCATTCCGCCTAAAGATGATCAACCTTTCTACCTATATATCTCAGCTACCGATCACTCTTTGGGGGCCATGCTCGCTCATCATGATGAACAACACAGGGAGAAGGTGGTTTATTACATAAGCCATACTCTTTTGGACTATGAAACCTGATACACCCATCCCGAAAAAACTTTGCTTAGCCTTAGTTTTCATTGCCACAAAACTCCATCATTACCTACTCAACCACAAAACCTATGTTGTGACCAACACTGACCCCCTACACTTCATGTATGCCAAACCTTATCAAAATCAGCGTGCCACACATTGGCTTATGCTTTTAGCTGAACCTTGACCTTGAATTCATTCATCAAAATTCCATCAAGGGCCAAGCTATCACTGACCAATTGGCTGACGCACCTATTTCTGGGGATCAACCCTCTAATTTTGACTTTCCAGATGAGTCCATTGCTACCCTTTCCCTAGACGAACCCCCTTACCAAATGACACTCTTCTTTGATGGTTCCAAGTGTCAGTGTGGGGGTGGGGCTGGTGTTATCCTCATTCCACTTGATGGTGAACCCATGCCTTTGTCTTTCAAACTAGATTTTGATTGTACAAACAATATTTCCGAATATGAAGCACTCGTATTAGGTCTCCAAGCTGCCTATGCCCTAGATGTCAAATCAATCAACATCTTTGGTGATTCCCAATTGGTCATAAACCAAGTCAATGGTATATACCAATGTCGTAATGAGATACTTCAAAAGTATAAACATCATGTAGACATACTTTTGACCACCTTTGACCATTACGCCCTTCAAACCATCCCACATTCAACCAACAAATTTACAGATACCATGGCCTGCTTGGCTTCTCAAATACCCGCTTCACCTGCCGATTCTAAAATCTTTGTCACCATACAATGACTCCAATCACCCTCTTATTTACCTCGTGAAGTTTACTCTATCGGAACCACTACCCCCGATTCGAGTGACCTTTGGTATAAACAATACTCTGACTACCTTTCTCTCTCCATCTTACCTCCTGATCTCACCCGTAATGGACAACACACCTTCCTTAAAAAGGTCTCTCGTTACGTCATCATGGGGGGCCTTCTCTATAAGCGTGGCTTTGATGGTATTCTCTTATGATGCCTCATGAGTTCTGAAATTCCTTATACAATTAAGGAAGTTCATGATGGCATATGTGGAGGTCACTTCAGTGGCCTTGTTGTGGCTAAGCGTATTCTTCACCTGGGCTATTACTAGCCGACCCTTAACCATGATTGTTGCGACTATGTTAAACATTGTGTAAAATTCCAACAACATGCCAACCTTCATCATACACCCAGTCATGCCTTACAGGTCACCTGTGACCTTTGGCCCTTCTCTCAATGGGGTTTGGATCTTGTCAGAGAGATCAACCCTCATTCTTCCCAATGACATCAATGGATTATTACCACTACCGAATACTACACAAAATGGGTTGAAGCCATACCACTCATCTCCATGAAAGCCAAGAAAATATGTGAGTTCATCAATCATCACATCATTTGTCACTTTGGTGTTCCTCATTGCCTCATCACTGATAATGGAAAACAATTCAAAAACAAAACATTACAAAAACTTTGCGATGCCTTCGGCATTCAGCTAAGTTTCTCATCACCTTATTACCCACAAACCAACAGCCAAGCCAAATCCACTAATAAAACCTTAAACAAAATTCTCATGAAATTGGTTAATGATACTGGGAAGGACTGGCATACACACATTCCTTTTTCCCTATGGGCATACCACACTAGTATCCACTTCCACTGCTGCCACACCATTTTCTCTGGTCTACAGTACAGAGGCTGTTCTACCTCTTGAAGTTCAAATTCCCTCACTCTGCATTTCTCTCCATGACATGCTTAATGATGACAAATTTTGTCAGGACCGTTTAGCACAACTGGAGTTATTAGATGAATTTCGTCTTAACGCTCTTGACCACCTTCAAGTTTACCAAAAATGTATCAAACGTGCCTACGACAAATGTGTCCATGAACGAACCTTCCAAGTTGGTGACCTTGTCCTGAAAGAAAATCAACATGTAACCAAAGCAGAAAAAAGTAAACGGGGAAAATTTTCTCCTAATTGGCTTGGACCATACATCGTAACCCATACTTACGGATCAGGTGCTTATCATTTATCTTCACTCATGGTAAACCCGAACCTGAGCCCCTTAATGCCTTGCATCTTCAACCATTCTACTATTGACCTATAGTCCTACCTCACCTTTTGCCTCTTTCCATGCTCATCCCTTGAGCGCTACCCACTTCTTACACCTCACCAATGATTAAACAAGAATCATGTGAGTACCCGTCACTTGTTATCTTCTCTTGAATGTGTGTACCATGGCACTGCACATAGCATGATTCTCATGGATACTTTTCATCTACCTTTAGATGAGATCCCATGGTCATTTCACCCTACTTTCTGAACAAGAATCCTATTCTTCACCTTGGTCTTGTCCATGACTTCAAAGCCCCACATGGGACCCAACTCCTTGAGTCAAACTTCTAATAAAAAGATGACTCCCTCAAAAGGACATCTTCCTCTCAGCAATCGCTGCTATAAATAGACTGCTCCCTCGAAGGACAACTATGTAAAGCTCTTAAAAAAAAAGATTCCTGCATCGATCAGCTTCACTGGAGTTAAATTCATCCCATATAGACTTCCCACATCGATCAGTCTATCTCAAATACAAGTCAAAATAGAAAAAAAAATTAGTCATGGACTTGCCCATTGTGACCTCGGATCTCTTGCCCAAAGAGCATGCCACCTCATATCATATAAAATTACCCACCTTTCACCCCTCTCACCATTTTCACCCCCATTTTCCTACTGCCTCAAGGGACCTCTTGGAACCATGACATTTGGTGATCATGTGACTACTTTTCACCTTTAGAACAATCAATCATGCAATGTCTTTAGGGTCTTACGTTCATCACCTTCTCCAAGGTATGACCTACTTAGTCTGATCCTAACCAATCAGGTGGCTTCATTTCTCCCTCGTATCTTTTGACCATCTTTATTTACATTTTGATTACCTTATACAGGACTTGGCTCCTCGACACTTACCTTTTGGGTCACCTTCTTCTTTTATCACAATCAACATCACCCATATCACTTTACCTATAACCCGCTCACACCTAAATTACCTAAACCCATCATGCCTAAAAACCTACCAACTCATTTTCATACCTCCTCATATTCTTCCCTCGCTTATGGGAGAACTACATCGGCCTGAGGTCCCTTTTTTCTGGGACTATGTAGGAAGCACTCCGAGGGCATGGGGCCCTTGGAGGTTAGCTCGCCACTCTCTACCCTAACCAATTCATCTTTCATCTTCCTAAAATACATTCTACCCCACTTAGTTTCCTTTTTATATCAACAATTGAAAATCAAACCAAATAGACAACAAGTTGCTTAACATTTTTATCATCATCACAACATACATTTCTTATGACTACTATTTCTCTACCATCATCATACATGTATTATAAAGCATCTTACACATGACCCATATCATCATTCATTGCACAAATTAATGAATCACAACTTAAACCAATTTCAACTTGCCTACTCCACCATTCCTAAACCTGACTCTATCCATGCCTAAAACCTAACTCGATCCATAAAAAAACCTACCCTGACTCGATCCATGCCTAAACCAAACCTGACTCCACCATGCCTAAATCAACCTAAACCAACCTGACTCAATCCATGCCTATGACCTGACCTAAGACCTGACTCATCCATGCCTAAACCGACCTGACTCCATCATGCCTAACTTACCTAATTTCCATCCATATCACAACAACAAATCAAAAGTCTCATCAAAACACCAACAAATCAAGCATCTCATGTATCTCATCATATAAATAAATATGTATCTCAATATAATGTACACGGATATCCAATCATGTCCATCATCTCAAAATTGTTTGCACACAGGCCGATACTCAATACAAAATGTCATCAGTACGCAGGCCGGTATCATATACACTAAAACAATAAAACAATACAAAATCTCTTCGGCACGCAGGCCGATATATGCTCAAAATATACAAAAAATCTCATACATCCTCACTATCTTCAACACGCAGGCCTGTATATATCACAAAATGACTACAATACATCAAAAATCAGGAGCCATATATCAGGCATCTCCGGTGGACATCCTCCATATCTATGTCACCTGTACCCTCTACCTCCTCAGCCCCTAGTCTGACGACCTGCTAACATCTCCCCACCCATCATGGGTGGTGGTTGGGTCCCTATTGCCTCACCTGGAGCTGGTCTCCGTGAGCTGGTGGCCTCTCCCTGATCCTATCTAGGAGCTCGATGGCCCCCTGTGCTCTCTACACTATGAGTGTGAGATCTCATCCTCTCACTTGAGGCCTGATGTGCCCTGTACTCTCCATAGGATAGAAAGTCTATCCCGGCCACCATCAACTGATCCTGGTAGTATCTGGCCTCACCTAGGGCATCCTGTAACCTAGATATAGGCATGGTCTGTGGTGGCCCCATAGGCCTCGGCCCTGTACCTGTCCTACAAGACCCTGTCCCACTCCTTATTATGAACTGGGACCCTGTCCCGAGTGCCTGTGGTGGTGCCCTCTACCCCTGTGCCTGTATCTGGGCCTGTAAGGCCCCAATATGTGCCTGAGCTATGGCCAACTGGCCCTGTAACCCTGTCACATATGCCTGTAAGGATGCCACCTGACCATCATCCTCATCTCTGTCTCCATCCCCACCACCGGCCATCTGGGCCTCTAGCCACCTGTACATGTAGCTCCACTACCTCCACCTCTGAGCTCACCAAGCTGTGTCTGCACCATACCCAACTTGGGTAATCAGAGTAGCCACCTGCCCCTATAGGGTGTCTCTCTACACCGTGATGGTGGCTAGATCTGGCTACCCTGGTCTAGGTGGTATGGCTCGTAAATGAGCCGCCCACCACTGTCTATACCTGTCTGTGACCCTGACATCATCAATCCATCCGGTCCACTTCCTGCTCCTCCTGCCCTGTGGGCACTGTCGGCTGTGGTAGAGGTAAGGGCCTCTCCACGTCGTCTCTCCTATACTATGGGAAGGGCAGAGGTATGTCTTGTAGCAGCCAAACTACCGCCTGACTCTGTCAACCAGGATCATCTCATGCTCCCCAGCATGGTGACCCTGTATCCATCTCAGTAGCTACAGCTCAGCTAGCTCATCACACATCTGCCTATATGAGGGGAAGCCCACATATGGCCTCCAAATGATATCCACCCCAGACAACCCCTCCAATAGTCACCAGAAATAGGCCACATCATGTGTGGGCCTGTCTGATCTCTGATCTCCAATAGCGGGCACCCATCGCCTATACCCCACTCATACATAGCCTGGTGGAAAGGCATCGGCTCGGGGCATACCCACTAGACGCACACAGACAATGTGCTCATATGCCCAGCAGTGAAGTAAAAATGTACAACACAGGCTGAACCTGCATAGCAGTCCATAGGCCCATAACTCCCTGTATAGCTACACCAGGAATGTTGGCACCCAGGAAAAGTGGGTTTAGTCCATCATCATGTCGTGTAATACCCCCATCAATGATCAAGGAAATTACCCACCCTCTGCATCTGGCAGTGCAAAGCAGCACACTACCTCCATCAATAGAACTACTAGCCTCGTCTCCTCCAGATGGGCTAGGTACATCTCTCCATAGCGAATGTTGGCACTATGGAATGTCAGCTCAGCCATCCCCTCTCCAAACACCATCAGCATCAGCTCCTCTGAGGCCTCGGAGGAGATAGAATAGACCTATGTACCCAATATGGGTAGCCGCAGAATCCTGAACACATGTCCTCTAGGGTGACTGTGATCTCACTTGTCGGCAGGTGGAACGTGTTGGTCATGGAATCCCATCTATCGATGAGTGCGACCATCAAACTAGGCTACCAGACTACATGCCGGTAACGTCAGACCCCACTCAGGCCCACCGCCTCCACATGCCGCAGCTCCTCAGGGGTCGTTACACCACGTACTATCACGAGCAGGGGTGGAACCTTGTCCCGCATATGTAGCTGATCTCTCCCCTACATCCAATATAAACAACACATTAATCTAAATTTATCACACCCATACTCACCCACTATCATTTTCCCACACCCTATTTTAACCCTACCCATCTCAACCACCCAACCTGTGGCACTTTTGGCCCTTTGCTCTCCAAATCCTGACTGGTGCTGGTTATCTCTAACCAACCCCGGTCACCCCTAAACCGGCATCGGTCACCTATTTCGTGACCGATACTGGTTAAACCTTACCGACATTGGCCAACTGACGAAACCGGTCACTGTCGCAGAAAACTCGCTGACCCCCAAACCCTCCCTTCTCCACAACTTCCCACCCTGACACTTTTACCCACCTAAAATCCCCTACACCTCCCCTTACACCTCATTATTCCCCTCCTCTCCCACTTATCTCTCTCCCCCCTCCTATTCGACCTAATTTACCCTCCCATCTTCCCAATTTTATTTTCCCCCACCCACAATAAAAAAAACAACAAACCCCAATTTACAAATCACCTAATCTATCTAACAAAATACAACAAGAGTTAGATGCTTACCTCATCATGTTGCCATCGTCGCGTGGCACATCTGGCCACTGTGTACCGGTGGCCCACTTGATCCCTCTCTGGCCTCTGCCATCACCAACTTGCTACCCTGTCTCCACCCAATCAAATCACGCCCACCGATCCTGTGGACCCACCTCTCAACAACCAATCACCTACTTCTCGGAGCACCAACTCAACACTCCATTCCATCCGGGCACTTTTCTCTCTTTTCTCTCTCTTTTGTCATTTTCTCACTTCGCTAAATGACAAATGAATAACAAAAAACACAATTTTTTGTTTTTATAATAAACCTGACCTAACCAACGTTGGTTTTACCTTCACCGGCATCGGTCGTGTGCCCTACCTTACCAAGGTCAGTTATCCTCTACCGGCATCAGTTACCCTCGACCAACATCAGTCACCCTCTCTTGCACATTTCCCTAAATTTTACCCTATTACCCTACCCGTCACCTTTTTTTTACCTCACCCAACCTTTACCCTGACCATTTACCTCACCCGACCTTTTACCCTGACCATTTACCTCACCCTCCATACCTCGTCATTTACCACCTACCCTCATCCTCCTTTGGGGACTCATTATTTTACCCATACCTCGGCCTTACCCGTACCGTGACCTATATTTTTGGACCTGGACCATCGCTAGTGACCTTTGACCTCATGTATTCGCTATACCTTGTGGTACTGTTACCTGTATTGTTGACCTAATGACCTTACCTAGCCTATTGTCATGATATTTATCCTGACCCTACCTTTGGTGTACCGGAACATACCTAAACGTTCCTGCACCTGACCTACGTTGTGTTTCCTGACCATATCCTACACCTTGGATACCGGAATCACTCCAACCTTGTTTGGATAAACCTATCGACCTTAGACAATGTAGAGTTTGCTTGCTCTTCAACCTAGTAGCGTGTTGTAGTTTATACATGTGTGTGTTTGACTGTTACTACCTTTGACCCTAACCCATTACCTAGATTACCTGAGTAGACCTTTTTCTTTTTTTCTCTTTCCCCCGTTATTCACCTTCCTCTTCATCTCATTCACCTTTTATCAAACCACTCACCAATTCTACTTCTGCCTCTTCAGTTCCTGGTTTGAGGGGGATCACCTTCACCCACACATGGGGCAACCACATCTTATTTTTGTTAGCGTCGCTTACTAATACAAGCTACGCAACAAAAAGGGGAAAAATGTAGACACTAAAATTAGGTCACACTCCCCTTTGGTCCCTCGACAAATAAATACCTTCATCACATTCACCTAGCCATGGCCCCCTTCACCCCACTAATATTAATTTAATTAAATTAATTCATTATCCTCACAATATTTATTATTTAAATATCTTAATTTAGATAATGTCCACACATACACCTCACCTAGACACCTCATCAAGCCACCTCACCCTAAGACCTATTCTTAGTAAGTTGCATAACTAACTAAGTCTTACCCAAACCCTAAAAATCAATGCCTACATTCCCTCTAACCACATTCCCACATGCTTAAAGGAAGCTTCCATCCTAATCCATGGGGTTAACGACATGAGATCCCAGAAAATCAAGGGGATCTTCCTAGTTTAGTAAGCCTAGGAAATCCCACCTTGACAGACGTTGGTTACCCATAATTGTCACCAGTTAAGCCGGAACCACCATCGGTCACCTTTTAACTCCCAAAACAACCTTATTTTGGAGGTTGGGTAAACATTGGCAGATCCCTGAGAGATATCACATCTTTTGAGAACAAGTTTCAGCAAGAACACGCATGCAAAGAAGGAGATCAAGCATTTTCTCTTGCACAGACATCCAACATTCACCCAGCGACCATCCAGCACTCACCCCAGCAAAGATTTGATCCAATCAGGAAAAAAGGAATGCACATGTAGCCCATACAAGATATTTCCAATGTTTGGTGATCCTCAACAACATTCAACCTCTTACCAGCACCTTCATTCCTCACTCACAGACATCCATAACCAGATTCCAAGTAAGTAGAACATTTTACTCCTCTGGTTCATTCATTTAATCATTGATATCTTTATCCTTTGTTCTCCTAGCCACCCATTGACCTCCTTTAATACTCACCCCTCCATATACCCATTAAAACCTCACCAAATCCTATCCAAACAACCTAATACCTCATTCCGACCAACCAAGTCCTTTGTACAATCATAAGGGAGATCTAGAGCTCATTCTGTAGCATTCCCAGTTTTCCATAGTAACCGGCACTGGTTCTCCCCAACTGGCATCCATCACCCTTAACCGGCATCGGTCTCTATATTTACCAATACAATCCAGTAACAGTGAACCTACCCACCTATTCCCACATCACCTTTACTCACCTGTGACCTGCCTTCAGACCTCTTGTCAGACCTGTAGAGACCCAGAACCAGTTACCTGACCTTCAGATCTTATTTTAACCTAGCCTGTTAGATTAGATATTTCTTATTGTGTTTTGAATGAGATACCTAAATCATTTTAATTACAATAGGATTTAATTTATTACCAACATTAAATTTTTTTAAACAGTGGATTGACAGCCATCTAGGAAGTATCACACTTCCTGATCTAGCACATGCTAGGCAGTTCACTGCATATATTGTTTAACTTTTATTTGGTGGTCTTGTGTTCCATTTCAGGTAGTTCCTCCCAGCCAAAAGGAAGCTCTCACGATCAGCTGTGGATCAAGGAGTCAACACGCGCGCAACAACCTATCAACCTTCATTTCAACAGGTATTCCTCCTACACCCAGTACCCTATCTGTTTTATCAATATTCAAAGAAACATCTAAGAATCAGGTGAAACACACGCCATAGAAATTTTTTTGATATTCTCACAAAACTAGTACTATTATAGAAGCAAAATGGTGTTTATCTTCTATTCATTTGCAGAAAATGCGATGAGTTGGTCATGTAATATATAAAGTGGATTGGTTATCAAGGTGGACATTATAAGATATGTGACAACAAATTTAAATTTTATATCCCTTTGCGACAACATTTTTTTCTCACTTTCCAAAGGGGTGTGGGGGGGCTTCCCCCCACTCATGTCACTGGGGGTCCAGGGAGGCAGTGACGAATTCAAACGATCTCTATTTTTAGTAAAGAAAATCCTAATGTTGTTTTCCTAGTCTATTTGTAGAATGAGGAATCCTAACTATAATTGGAATAAGAGAGTAACTATTGTTGAAAAAGTTGTAATTGTTAAAAAAGTTGTAATTGTTGAAAAAGTTGTAATTGTTGAAAAAGTTGTAATTTTTGAAAAAGTTGAAAATGGTGGGTCATGGCACCAAAACGACTGCATGGATATGTCTAGGTGTCTAGGTGAATGCTAGAGGAGGTGTCATTTTGGTGTGCGACGATGTCATTGCTTCCGGGCTTCCTCGTTCGGGTGGAGTCCCTTAAGAGCCCTGAGACCAAAAAATAATTCAACTTTGATGGGTGACTATGCGCACTCCGTGGCACCTAGACATGTATCATCAAATCCTACATCTCAGCATATGGACCCTCTACAATAGTCTATCTCGGTTTTTTCCTTCTCAATCGGTGCTCTCCTTGCCCTATTGTTTGCAAACGCATTGAATAGTGTAGTTTGAGACAGTCTAAGGTTTTCAAATGGTATATTTTATAAATGGTGGGTCATGTCACCAAACCGAATGCATGGACACATCTGGGTGGCCAGGTGAATGGTAGAGGAGGCATCGTTTCGATGTGTGACAATGTCGTTGCTTCTGGGCTACCTCGTTTGGGAAAAGCCCCTTAAGAGCCCTGAGACCAACAAAAATTCAACTTCAATGGGTGACTACGTGCACTCCATGGCACCTAGACATGTCTCACCTGATCCTACACCTTAGCGTAGGGTCCCTCTACACTAGCCTGTCTCGGTTTTTTCCTTCTCCAATCGGTGCTTTCGCTGCCCTATTGTTTCCAAACACACCGAATAGTGTAGTTTGAGACAGTGTAAGGTTATCAAATGGTATATTGTGTAAACAGTGAGTCATGGCACCAAACTGACTATGTGGAAATGTCTGGGTGGCTAGGTCAATGCTAGAGGAGGCATCGTTTTGATGCACAATAATGTCGTTGCTTCTAGGCTACCTCGTTCGAGTGGAGTCCCTCAAGAGCCCTAAGACCAAAAAATCGTTCAAATTTGACGGGTGACTACGCACACTTTGTGGCACCTAGACATGTCTCGTCTAATCCTACACCTTGGTTTAGGGACCCTCTACAATAGCATATCTTGGTTTTTTCCTTCTCTAATTAGTGCTCTCCCTACCCTATTGTTTGTAAGCGTGCCGAATAGTGTAGTTTGAGACAGTATAAGGCTGTCAAATGGTATATTGTGTAAACGATGGGTCATGACACCAAACCGACTGCATGAACATGTCCGGGTGGCCAGGTAAATGCTAGAGGAGGTGTCCTTTTGGTGCATAACAACATCATTGCTTCCGGGCTACCTTGTTTGGGTGAAGTCCCTCAAGAGCCCTGAGACCAAAAAATTGTTCAACTTCGACGGGTGACTACGCAGACTCCATGACACCTAAAGAAATCTCATCTGATCCTAGACCTTGGTGTAGGGACACTATATAATAAGATGTCTCAGTTTTTTCCTTCTCTAATCGGTGCTCTCCCTGCCCTATTGTTTGTAAATGTGTCGAATAGTGTAGTTTGAGATAGTGTAAGGCTATCAAATGATATATTGTGTAAACAGTGGGTCGTGGCA
This sequence comes from Taxus chinensis, assembly GCA_019776745.2. Taxonomy (NCBI): domain Eukaryota; kingdom Viridiplantae; phylum Streptophyta; class Pinopsida; order Cupressales; family Taxaceae; genus Taxus; species Taxus chinensis. The sequence continues at coordinate 724,546,841 of CM034152.1, read as the reverse complement.
CTAAACTTACTATGCAGACACATCCAGGTGGCTAGGTGAACACTAGGGGAGGCATCATTTTTGTGCACGACAACTTCATTGCTTCTGGGATACCTCGTTCGGGTGGAGTCCCTCAAGAGCCCTGAGACCAAAAAATCGTTCAACTTTGACGGGTGGCTACTCGTACTTCGTGGCACCTAGACATGTCTCATTTGATCCTACACATCAATGTAGGGACCCTCTATAATAGCATCTATCAATTTTTTCCTTCTCTAATCGGTGCTCTCGCTGCCCTATTGTTTGGAAACGCGTCTAATAGTGTAGTTTTGAGATAGTGTAAGGTTGTCAAAACGATATATTGTGTAAACGGTGGGCTCATGGAACCAAAATGATTATGTGGACATGTCTGAATGGCTAGGTGAATGCTAAAGGAGGTTTTCTTTTTGTGTGCGACAACGTCATTGCTTCCGGGCTACCTCAATCGGGCGGAGTCCCTTAAGAGCCCTGAGACCAAAAAATTGTTCAACTTCTATGGGTGACTACGCGCACTCTGTGCCACCCAGGACATGTCTTGTCTAATCCTATACCTCAGTGTAGGGACCCTATACAATATCCTGTCTCAGTTTTTTCCTTCTTCAAATCAGTGCTCTTTCTGCCCTATTGTTTGCAAACATGTCGAATAGTGTAGTTCGAGACAGTGTAAGGCTGTCAAATGCTATATTGTGTAAATGGTGGGTCATGGCACCAAACTGACTACGCGAACACATCTGGGTGGCCAGGTAAATGCTAGAGGAGGCTTCTTTTTGGTGCACAACAATGTCATTGCTTCCGGGCTACCTCGTTCAGGCGGAGTCCCTCAAGAGCCCTAAGACCAAAAAATTGTTCAACTTCGACGGGTGACTACGCACACTCTATAACACCTAGAGATGTCTTATCTAATCCTACAACTCAGCGTAGGAACCCTTTACAATATCCTGTCTCGGTTTTTCCCTTCTCCAATTGGCGCTCTCGCTGCCCTATTGTTTACAAATGCACCGAATAGTGTAGCTTTGAGACAGTGTAAGGCTGTCAAACGGTATATTGTGTAAACGATGGGTCATGGCACCAAACTGAATATATAGACACATTTGAGTAGCTAGGTGAACACTAAAGGAGGCTTCATTTTGGTGTGTGACAACCGTCATTACTTTCGGGCTACCTCGTTCAAGAAGAGTCCCTCAAGAGCCCTGAGACCAAAAAATTGTTTAACTTTGACGGGTGACTACGTTCACTCTGTGGCACCTAGAGATGTTTCATTCAATCCTACACCTCGGCATAGGGACCCTCTACAGTAGCCTATCTCAGTTTTTTCCTTCTCCAATCGGTGCTCTCGCTACCCTATTGTTTGCAAACGCGTCGAATAGTGTAGTTTGAGACAGTGTAAGGCTGTCAAATGGTATATTTTGTAAATGGTGGGTCGTGGCACTAAACCGAGTGCGCGAACACATTTGAGTGGCCAAGTGAATGCTAGAGGAGACATTGTTTTGGTGTGCAACAACGTTGTTGCTTCCGGGCTACCTAGTTCAGGCAGAGTCCCTCAAGAGCCCTGAGACCAAAAAATCATTCAACTTTGACGGGTGACTACACGCACTCCGTGGCACCTAGAGACATCTCATCTAATCCTACACCTCAGTGTAGGGACCCTCTATAATAGGTTTTCTTGGTTTTTTCCTTCTCTAATTGGTTATCTCGATGCCCTATTGTTTGCAAACACACCTAATAGTGTAGTTTGAGACAGTGTAAGGCTGTTAAACGGTATATTTTGTAAATAGTGGGTCGCGGCACCAAACCAACTATGTACATGTGTAGGGATGGTCTTGTAAACACCTGGGGAGGTATCATTTCGATTCTCTAAGCTCCAGGTCCTTTTGGGCTGCCTCCTCCGGAGCCAAGAACCTCCTCCACAGGTACATAAATCATTGTTAATTGCTCCTCTTAGCTTCGAGAATTTATAATTCTCTACTAACACTACCAGCCACATGAAGGTGGAAGATTTTTTGGCACCACTAACCTGCATATAAAAGTGTTAGTCAAAGAAATTTAAGTTTCAAATCAAAACCATACTAGATATATACAAAATACACAAATTTAATAAAATATATGAACTTAAATTTATCTAACTAACAAATTTATATATATTAAAGAAATTATATATACCAGACATGAGAATTTTAAATTCATTCCAATGAACCATCGAGATTGGATCTACTCTAAATAGCGGACAGGATTGCTTCATGATCTGACTCTCAAACCTTCCAAAGAATCTTGTTATTAGACCTTCCTCGATATCTATATAGCTGAATAATTTTTGCTAGAACTAGATGCAAATATAAGAGTATTTTCCTGTGCGTCTCAAAGTCTTCAAACACCCAAACAGAGGAGTTTTTTAATGGATACCACCAAATCTAAGTTCCAGTAAATACTGCTGACCCTGTAGGGTACTCAATATCATCGCCATCTATAACAAGAGAAGTCAACTTCTTTCTTTCCTCGATGCAACGACATAAGAAATAGTTTGTTTCTTCTTCATTGTTTTTTGTCGCAATAACTGCAAACACATGTCCTACAAAAAATAGGTTTCAACTCAAATTTAAATTGTACATATTAAAATTTCAATGGACATAACTTAATACAAAAATTGTAAATAACCATAAATATGTTGTTGCACCAAAATTGAAATTTCATCAAACTCCTTGGATGTTGCAACTTCATCTATAGAAACAAGTCATAATGCTTGTAGAGGTTGATAACTAGCAAGCACAGTTAGAGGCCTACAAATCCATCCATCGACCCATTCTTGTGAATCACACTCAGTGAAAAATTCGATACAAGATGCACACAAACATGTCAAATTTATTATCCATGTGGCCCATGAAGTAGCATCTAAGCTAAAAAATGAGTACATATCACTGGACCCAGTGAGTGTCATACAATCTTCGTAGTTAGAAATTTTTTGTTCCTCCATCAACCAAAAATATCTGTGAACCATGGAAATTTCTTGAGAACCTCGGGCCATGTTGTCAATACACCATTCCACTATGCTCTTTGCATCTTTCAATTTAGCACCATATTTGTACTTCAAATATTCTCTTGCAAGAGCTCTTTTCACACATGCCCCTGCACCGTCATGCTCTCCTTTTCCATGTCCAGCCTCAGTGAACTCCAAATATGTTGCACACTCATCTTGACATGCATCCTTCTCATCCAATAAAACATTTGTGCATTCTTAAACTAAGACGTGTAATTATCTAACCATATATAATGTTGTTTGAAGTGGATGTTCCTATCAGACAAGTTTCCATAAAATAACTGGAAACACCCTTGCATAAATTCAATAGAATGAGTACGATCATCACTGATATAAAAGTGGTACTCTCTTAAAAAAATTGATCACTCTCTGTACTGTCAACAGAATGTATAAATACTATATGCACAAAAATAGAAACTTGTACTGAGTTGTAATATTGTGATTGAACCTCCATTTGTAGTTGCAATGTATAATTCTCTGCAAAATCGACCACTGATACAATAGTACCAATAGGAAATGTGTCTTTGCATATCTTGAACTGTTCATCCAACCATCGAGCTTTGTGTGTATGCCTAGCATACTCATAAACAATTTCATCCTTAAATTTTCTCATAAACTAAAAACAGACATATATTCTGTAACTAGCTCACACCGTTTAGACTCTTTTCCATCTTTCAACTGGTATGCAACTGATTTATATTTATCAAACTCAACTAAATTATTTCCTATTGCACCTTCAATTTGCTCATGGATGCAACTTTCCAATTTAGGTAATCTGCCACATGTACCACAACTTCCATCTAAACAATCCTGACTATAAAAAAATTGTCCAACTTCTTTTTCACAAAATATCGTAGTAATGAAATCCCTGAAAGATATTGGTGGAAAATGAACACCACATTCCGATAACATAGTTTCAGAATGAAAATCAGAACAAATATGTAAAAATTTAGCATAATGCATAGCAAATTCAACATGTTGCCTACAAAAACAAGTGGTGTGAGCGTGGTTGATTTTCACATAGAATGGTTTCAACATTTCAAAAAAACATTGAATAATTTAAATTTCTAGGTGCTCTTGTTCAAACTTACGAAAAAATTGAGTTTGAGTCATATCTAATAAATGCTTTGGATGTGGTTCACGATTAGTAGAACCAACTCTCCGGTTTACAACATCTCTTGTATTGGGTGAAACTCTAGTGTTATCATGTCAAAATTGAATAACAACTTCTCTTATAACATCATATTTATCTTTATCCTTACTTAGTGCTCTAGCAGAAAATTGCCCAAAAATCGGTGTTATTGAGTGATTGAAGGATATTACGTCTTTCAATTACTTTCATTAGAGATTTTCTGATCAACTTTCAACATTCGACTTGTTTGCGTAATCAAACGTTATTTTTTTATTGATTCACTTCCAACACTAATAGCAAATACACGACACACAATATTACTATCCCTAGTGTGTCTCTTGACACTAATAGTGTGGTATGCATCATGAAGGTTTTCAACAATTGTAGAGGTTTAACAACATATATTAGATGTTGTTAATCCTAAGGTGTTTAATGTAAGTCTCATTCTAATCAATTTCATCAAACTAACCAACAATTGAAATCTTTGAGAATCATTCAAAATTTTAAAATGATTATCCCAAATTTCAGTGGCTTTTCTTTTGATTTTCTGTTCAAAAAGTTTGTCAAACATTGGTTTCAAACTGTTTTCATCAATTTCAATAAAATAATTAGGTTTCTTACGTAAAATCCTTATGAGGTGTTTTTGTCAAATTTTGTTTGTCTAGAGTTTCAACATGAATTTCCTTATTCACATTTTCATTGTCTCCTTCAATTTCAACATCAAATACATCACAAGTATTTAATTATTCTTCAACATTGATACGGTAAAAAAATCTCCATCATGAGTATTTAATTTGACTTTAACATTAACAGTAGACAACATTAACTAGGTTCCTCATTGCTTACAATAGTAGGGGTTGAAGATGAACCTCTTCTTGATTCACGAAGATTTCACATTCGCTCAGCTTTTTGAAAAAAAAAATTCCTCTAATTCGTCTAGCATTTTTTTACTTAATCGAATTCCTTTTTTGACTTTGTTTCTTATCTCCTCATGATGTTTTGCTTCCGGTGTGTAAGACAAACGTGCAAAAAACAATAGAATTGATCACATGCACTATTCATTCGGTAATATTGCACCCCCTAAAAATCACATGGTCCCCTTAGCAACATTGGGATGTGTACACACCTCCAGTTATGACCTATCTAACTCACGCTTCTCATAAACCGCACTCACAGTTTATAAAGCGCAGTCATATTTCCTCTTTATAAACCACTTAAATAGGTTGTCATAGCCTCGTTATGACTACATTAGCTTCTTATTCCCTAAGGCTCAGAAAATGCTTCTATTAGCTCCAACTGGAGCTATGCAAGGTCCACTTCGTTGGATTGATTAAGCCTTTCAAAAACCCTTCCAAAACCCTAATTACTCTCTAAACGAGATTTGAATTATGCCTAAAAAACTGAGGTTAATTACTCTAAACCTAGTGCAAATCCTGTAGGGGAGATTGTTAGCTAATCGTAGACTTATTGACTCCCTTTTTAGTCCCACATAGCATAATATAAAGCCTCCAATTTCCCATAATGGAAAACTATACAATAGGGCTTTAAGACCCCCTCCCTCATTTCCTAAGAATGTTCATCTCTTCGTTCCTAAGCACATATTATAGTATTTTGTTTAGGCTGTAGATTGTATTGTGCCAAAACTTATACCATCCCAAACGTGGAGAAATTCTAGTAGCACGTTAAAAAAAAAATTGCTTTTAATATTTTATTGCACCATAGTTATGGTGGGAAAAGGGAAAGCGCTCCATTGGCCTTCTAAGCCATTAATGGGGAGATCTCTTTCTCTTAAACAATCATAACTGAAATGCTTAGATCCTCTTAAAAATACATTATTTCAAGCTTTCCCAAGAATAGAGGTTAGCTTCAATTTGCTTAGTTTTCTTGTTTAATTCAAATTAATGTATGTAAAGAAGTAAACCTTGCTCATTTCTTATCAGATGGTCCATTGATCAGTTTTTTAAAACCTTATGGGGTTTCTTTAGAGATTCTTACCCCAAATCCATGGCTAATTTATAAATGTTTCATATAGATCACACTTTTCTGATAATAAGAAAAACATGTAGAATTTTACGACAACTAGATTTCGGATGCTACGATTCATATGGTATAGGTCAGACAGTTTCAAATTTTGAGTGCATGTATTGCTAATAATCCCTACAAGTTGGGATGTTGCTGTAAATATGCATTATAACGAACCACTTATGACGCGCTTTATATGTAAAGCAACTTGGTGCACGGTACCCTTAAGTTAGTCAAACAACTAAAATACCAACAAGTGATCATGGTTTTCTTACAAACCGTGATTGCAGTGACTATCTGTATCATCAAATCCAACCCTAAGGCTTGGGAAATATTTAGTATTTTCCCCAACCAAAGCTATGGGAAAAAGATCATTATGGCGCATAAAGTGTGTTAAAAAACTTTTTAGATTTTTTTAGCAAGTATTTTCTCTTCCATTTATGACTTGAACCATGTTGAAAAATTGAAAACATTTCACAAATAATGGTGCTCTGATCGCGTAGCTCCCCCCTATTGTTAGCTTCGTATAAATATTGAAAATTAAAGTGATATATTAATAAGTATAGAATATCATTTTATAATTTTTACTAGTATAATAGGTCTTTAACACATTTTGATTACCCAGTGAAATGTTCAACGATGAAAGATAGACAGATTTAAGACTGCAAATTTTAGTTATAAAATGGCATAGTTATCAAAATAAATGATATGGAAACCTTATACCAGTCCCAAAATGTGTGGAGAAATTCTATACATGTTAGAAAGAAGAAACTTTGATTTACGTTATTTTTTGATATAGTTATGGTGGGCAAACGGAAAGCACTTTGTTTTCTAAAAAAATTCAGACCACTTTCATGAATAGAGGAAGTGGCATTAAAAAAATATTGCTACGAAAAAATACAAAATTTGTTATCCATCCTAAGATAGGTCAATGACATCTAAGCTTGGGGATCCAAACGAAAAAAAATCCACAAGATTTGAGTCATGGCAAATCGTGGGCAAAGAGAAAACTACAAAACTTACGTACGCGTTTTTTTAAAAAAAAAACAAGTCTTTGTATATTTTGAGTGTTGTACTATAGCTTTTGACTTGCTTCTATTTTAAAAAAAAAATAGTAGTTTAAGAATACTAGATTTCCATTATTGCTACAACTTCATACTTTATATTTATTTATGTAAATCTAATAAATTAGAGTCACTATGTACCTTATGGAACTAATCTCACATCTCCATTAGTCACGGTTTAGGAGATTTCATTTTTTTTGCAATATAACGTGGTCACTACATGACCCCTTTTTTGTCCTCCAGACTTGCTGCACTTACCCACCCTATAATCTTTTAGAACCTCAAACCTTGAGCTATAAACCGATGAACCATGAACCCTAAACCCTAATACCTAAACCCTAAACCCCAAGGCCTTGAACCGTACACCCTGATCCCTTAGCCATAAACCCTAAACCTTAATCCCTAAACACTTAAACCTTGAGCCCTAAACCCTAAACCCTAAATCAATCATCCATAAGCTCAAACCCATAAATACTTAAACCTGTAACTCATGATCCCTAAACCATGCACCGTAAACCCTAAACCGCAAGCCTTCAACCCTACACCTTGATACCATGAGCCCTAAACCCTAAATGTATATACCCTGAGCCCTAAACCCTAAACCCTAAATCCATAAAAACTAAATCCTACAACCCATGACCCCTAAATCCGTAAACCCTAAACCCTAAACCTTAAACTGTAAACCTTAGAGCCCTAAATCTTAAACACTAAACCCTAAACCCTGAACTCTGCTGACCTAAACCCTTTACCCTCAACCATGAGATGTAAACCTTGAGACTATAAACCCTAAACCCTAAAACCAAAATAATAAACCCTAAACCTTGAACACTAAATCATGAACCCTAAACCCTAGAACCATTTACCTTGAACCCTAAGCACTGAATCCCTAAACACTAAACACTAAATCCATATCCCCGAAGCTCTAACCCCTAAACCTCATAGATTTATAGTAAGTCTCGTGAACCCCAAGTTCGTCTTTATGACTATCAATACCTTAGGACCATGATTTCTTAGTCTTGTTCCTGGAACTATCAATGAATCTACTTATACAACTACCTTATTAAGAGGTGGGACAAGAAACTAAATGGATTTGACACCTATACCTTTTTCCTTACAGTACATATTACACATCTATACCTTAAACCATGTTTCCTAAGTCCTAAACCACATATAATCTAGATGCTCTTGAATGTCTAATTTCTTCACACTCTAAATTTATTTTGACATTTCTCATATTTACATGTATGGTCATTACTGCGAAGCCAGGATGACCCATTAGAATCTGAAAAACCCTAAACCATCGCAACACAAACTGTTAATCTCAATGGAAATGGAAGAAACACAAAGAATATACCAATGTAGAGGTACCTTGGATTAGAACCGAATTGTCTGGAATATCCTAAAGGTTCTCTAGAGAAAGAGAAACCTCTAAACTGCTATTAGAACTGGAAATCATATTTTGACCCTAAACTTCATGAAGTGTTCAAACCCTAAGCACAAGAATCCTAGGGAACGGATCATAACACTAAAGGGGTAATCCCTAATTTCCTATTAAATCTTGAACTTATTTAGTTTTGAATGGGACCCTTAGCCCTCAGCCCTATGACCTTAGTGACCTAAACGTTCATTGATAATTCCTTCTAAAAATGATAAACCCATGGATGCTGAACACTAAAGTGCCTTCAAACCCTATAGGGGTAGTCCATCAAGCCTAGTGAATGGTGAACCCTGATGCCCTGATTTCCAAACAACTTAAATGCTAAAAACTAAATCCATAACCCTAGCTCTAACCCATAAACCTCATATATTTCATGTAGGTCTCATGAGTGAATTTATTTTTTGAATATCTTAGGACCATATTTCCTAGTCTTGTGCCTAGAACCATCATTAAGTCTACTTTTACAACTACCTTGTTTATGAGAGGTGGGCATTTCCCTCCAAAATATCAACAAATGTAAAGACATCAAATTTTGATGAATCTCTTTGAATTTAGTTCCTACGAAGTCAATGAACCCTTTTCAATTGAAGGACTCTCTATCAATACTAATAAGAATGGGTAAGACACAAAACATTAGAGTGAGTGAAAAATTTCACATGCAATGGGAAAAAGAAGATAGCTATATTGAGTAAAATTTATTTGTACCAAATTGTTCTTGGATATCTGTAATTTCCCTCCTTTAAAATATCAGTAGATGAAAGAAATTAAATTGTGATGACTCCCTTAAATGTTCTGCCTATCGAAGTAGATGAACCCTTTTTGTCGATACTTATAAGAATGGGTAATACATATAACATTACAGTGAGTAAATGGGTGAGCCTAATCCCTGAGCAATAAACCCTAACCTCTAACCCCTAAACCATGGAAACCCTAAACCAAAAGCCTTAAACCCTAAACCCTGAACCTTGAACCCTTTATCCTAAACCCTAAACCCTGACCTTTAAACCTTAAACCCTAACTCTTAAACCCTAAATTGTAAACCCTAAGCCCTAAACTCTAAACTCTAAGCCCTAAATCCTAAACCCTCAACCCTAAAACCTTAAAACCTAAACCCTGAAGCCCTAAACCCTAAACCCTAAAACTTGAACTATAAACCCCAAACCCTAAGCCCTTAACCCTAGGCCCTAAGCCCTAAGAAAAAATCATAAACAGTGAACCCTCAAACATAAACCCTCAACCATAAACCCTAAAAAATAAACCCTAAAAACTAAACCCTGAGCCCTAAACCCTAAACCCTCAACTCTCAACCCTAAACCCTAAACCCTAAACCTTGAGCCATTAACCCTCAACCTTGATCTATAAACCCTAAACCCTGAACCTTGAGCCCTAAACCCTAAACCCTAAATCATAAACCCTTAACCCTTAACCTTGAACTATAAACCCTAAACCCTGAGCCTTAAACCCTAAACCCTAAAAATATGAACTATGAGCCTTAAACACTAAACCTTAAACCCTAAACTCTAAACATTGAGTCCTAAACCCTGAGCCCTAAACTTTAAACCCTCAATCATAAACCTACACGCAAAGGAAAGTCCTAATAAGATCATTCAGCTTGTTTCACATGTAGGGAATAGTGTCTAATATGATCGATCGAATCATTTAGTTTTGATGAGAGACTACTTCCTCTGAAGGCCTAAAAAGGCATTTTTGGCTATTATGTACTTAATTCAACACCCTTCAGAATAAGCTAAAATGAGCTGGTCATGTCACCTAGCTATTAAGGACCATCATGTGTGAAGTATTAAGGCATTGATTGTCTCCATTAGAAACATATGAGAAAAAACATGTATAAGAATCACGAATTTGATTCCATGAAAGGATGCTGTTAATAGCTAGGATAAGGTGAGGGGATGATCTTTATATGGAGCACCATGTTTCTAAGAATGAGCAATCATCTGAGTTCACTTGATGCAATTCACTTGGTACTATTCGTAACAACTCATTCAACACCTAGTAGTGTTATCATACATTAAGGATGAGGTACATTACAATCACCTCATTTTGGCTATAAGATAGGAATCCCATTCAGGGAACAATCCTTTATCTACAAAGTGAGGATCTATTTTTAGTAAGAAGTAGAAAAGCATCATAGAGTTGATTCATGGTCACTAAAGTGAAGTATGGACCAAATTTATAAATTGGTACCAATTCAAGCAGTGGTAGGGCCAAAATTCCTTTTAGAAGGTCAAAAAACCTAAAAAATACTATATGCTTTCCCAAAACAAAGACCGACTGCAATATATATGCTTTGAAAGTTTTAGGTCCTTTGTTGAAATCCCAAAAAATGAGCAAGTATTGACCAGATTAGATTTTGAAAAATTATCTTCTAGATTATAACTATTGGAGCTATAGGACCAGTTCCATTAGGTGTAGAGTGACCCTAATTTCTTATATTTACTAAAATAAATTTAAAGTATAAGAAATAATAAAAGAAATCTTATAATTTTATTATTTATTGTACTTAAACGTTAATTTTTGTAAGTATAAGACACCCAAAAACACATACATAGTCCATACTATACAAAACGTGTACATATTTTGACTCCTCTAAAACGCATACGTAGTTTTTCTTCTCTAAAATGCGTACGTGTTTTTCCTTCTTTAAACGTGTACGTGTTATAGGTTTGTCTATTTTCGGGTTTTTGTCCATTTTTTTTCCCCCAACTTCGTGCACTTACCCAAAAAAAATGTTCCAATTTTTACCCAATCGTTGATGGTGTTTTGGGTCAAAACATTGGGTCATGACAATTTTATTTACTATAAAATTAAAATTTTAAAAAGTAAATCAAATCATTCTTACAACATAGTGGTAGGTTTTCCAACTGGAAGCCACAAGTCCAGAGTTCAATTCTTGTTGACGTTGGTTATTGAAAAATACTTATGGAATCTTGATCAATGTGTTTCACATCTAATGCACCTCAATCTACCCTCTCCTTGTGGATCCTAATGAATATAGTCTGTTCTTTCTAACCACTAAGAAATGCTAATGCACGATTTTTGAGTATTATATCAATCAACATATAAAATCAATCAAGAGGGATAACGGGAGGCCTCCCATTCTATCTAAAAGTGAAAAAATAAAAAGGGGAAAAGAAGACCTTCCATTCACAATTAAAGTTAAATGTAAAATGAAAAAGGTAGACTCCTAGGAAAAGTGATAAATATTCAAGAGGAAAAATGGGATAGAAAACTCAAGAGATAGAATGGGGAAGTTAAAAAAAATAAGGGAAAGAATGGGACGCCTCTTATTCTCCCTTAAAGTGAAAATAATCAATAATAACACAATTGGTCACCGACATTCACATGTTTGGAAATCGATAATAACACAAATGGATACCAACATTCACATGTTTGGAAACCGATAATAACACAACTGGAAACTAATAATCACACAATTAGAAACCAAATTTCATGTTTATAAAACTAATAATCACATTATTGCAAGTCTAGAAAATTGGTTGTTAGTCCAAATTTAATGAAATGCTGATTTATCCATTATATAAACTCCAAATTTATTTTTTACAATTTATTTAAACTCCAGTATGAATATACTCTACATGAAAGATGTTTCCTACTCTACCGACCACTAGGTTATAATTCTTATTTGGAGGCAGTCTTTGTTTACCTTGGCAAACTCTTGAATTTGTTGATTTTGCTATATGCAACACACTTTTTTTGGGCCAATGATCACTTTGCTATTTGTATCATGTTAAATAGGCTAAGATTAACAAGTAAGAGTCATAACACAACTTCATTATAAAAATCATATATTTAATTTTAAGAATATCTTAGTTATCGGTAAGCTTCAATGAGTATATGCGTCATATTTAAAAACTTGTTGCAAAAATTTACTGTCTCTTGTCCACTAGGTTAGCCCAAGACATAATATTAAGTGGGCGCTAGGTATTTCCACAATATAATATTTTGAGCTTAGTGTTCACTATAATTTATCAAGTTACTCAATGATATTTTGAGCAAGGCGTTTGCTATCTTAGGACACAAAATAATATTTGGATCTTTGTAGTCTCTAGGTTTCAATAAAAGAAAGTAAGATATTACAAGCGTAGTGGCCAGTAGGTTACGCCAAAACATAATAGTATGATCTTAGTGAATACTAGGATTTAACAAATTAAATCAACATAGTTTAAGCTTAATGACCACTAGGTAGTTAAACAATATATTATTTTGACATAAAGAGTCATAAGCATTTAACAAATTAAAGAAAGACATATTGAGTTTAGTTTCCACTAGGTTTTGTTTCAACATAACTTAACAAATGAGATTGTAATCTTCAAAGATACAAACAAGATATTTCTATATTAGTTTAATTTATCCTATAATTTTAATATTTTAAATTAATATATTTCAAGCATAGCGCCCGCTAGGTTATGCTACCACATAATCATTGGAGCCTAGCGGTGGTTAGGATTTAATAAAATAAAATACGGTATTTTGATCTTAGCGGCTGAGAGGTTATGCCACAACATATTATTTGTGGATTGAATTTTCTATGGTTTAATAACTTCAATCATGATATTTTATAACATTTAACAATATTTAGCAGCTGATAGGCTAAGCCAAAACATAATATTTGGATCTCAATGGTCACTATGATTTCAAAAATTAAATCAACATAGTTTGAGCTTAGCGGTCGCTAGGTATTTAAACAATATATTATTTCAACCTAAAGAGCCTCGATAGCATTTAACAAACTAAAGAAATACATATTGAGTTTAGTTTCCACTAGGCTATGTTTCAACATAACCAAACAAATGATATTTTACTCTTCGAAGTTGTTAGGTTTTACAAAATTAAGGTAATATTTGGATCTTAGCGATCTCTAGGTTTCAACAAAAGAAAGTAAGATATTACAAGCTTAGTGGCAAGTAGGTTACACCAAAACATAATAATTGGATCTTAGTAGTCACTGCAATTTCACAAATTAAATCAACATAGTTTGAGCTTAGCGGACACTAGGTTTTTAAACAATATATTATTTTGACGTAAAGAGTCACTAGCATTTAAAAAACTAAAGAAAGACATATTTCTTTTAATTTCCGCTAGGTTATTTTTTAACATAACCAAAAAAATGATATTGTACTCTTTGAATTTGCTAGGTTTGAACAAATAAAGGTAATATTTGGATCTTAGCGCTCTCTAGGTTTCAACAAAAGGAAGTAAGATATTGCAAGCTTAGTGGCTGGTAGGTTACAACAAAACCTGATATTTGGATCTTAGTGGTCACTGTAATTTCACAAATTAAATCAACATAGTTTGAGGTTAGCAGATGCTAGCTATTCAAGCAATATATTACTTCGACCTAAAGAGTCTCTAGCATTTAACAAACTAAAGAAATACATATTCAGTTATGTTTCCATTAGTATATGAAGATACTGAATGATATTTTAAACTTAACGTTCGATAGCTTATGACACAACATAATATTTGGATCTTAGCAGTCACTAGGTTTCAACAAAAGAAATTAATATTTGGATCTTAGTGAATACTGGGATTTAACAAAATATATCAACATAGTTTGGGCTTAACGGGCACATTAGGTATTTAAACAATATAATATTTTGAGCTAAAAAGTAACTACTATTTAAGAAAGTAAAGAAAGACATATTGAGTTTAGTTTCAACTAGTATGTCAAGTTATTGAATGATAATTTGAACTTACTATCCGCTAGATTGAGTTTAATTTCTGGTAGGTTATGTATCACAACCAAGATATGTATAAATTAGTTGAATTCATTCTATGATTTTAAGATTTTAAATTAAGATATTTTAATAGGAGTGATCGGTAGTTTATATCTCCACATACATTTTTTAACCTCTTTTTTTTGCTATTGATACCTAGGGAGAAGGCCCTCTCTTGCAAAAAATAGTGCATGAGGAGCCATTCCATGATAAGTATTCCAACAATGGACTCCCATGAAGATTATAAACAACTTATCATGCTAAATATATACCAAAATGAATGGGGAAGAGCTGTAATCAACTTTACTTCACCCACAAATAATTCATATATCTATACACTTGGATATACAAAAAACCATTCTGACACTTAATAAAAAACCTAAATACAATTACATCTAGGAAAGATTAGGCCTTTCAGCCTCTCGGCTCCACCTCACCAATGATATCGACATCCAAGTCCCTTTTACTCTTATCCGACATTTTCACTTTAGTGCTAGGAGGGAGTTCTATACCCCGATTTCCTATAACTACCTCCAGACCACGTGTAATCACATACGTCCCACACGTCAAGGCATGGACATGATACTGAAGGATAAATAGATTCTCTTCCAACTTCTCATGATCCTTATGTAAGATAAACATCCCTGAAGAGTTAGAAAATATGTTTACCACACTCAACCATTGCGCCATGTCAAAAATGTTCCTCTGTCCTTTGGACTGTTTCGGGCCAAGCATCAAATTCCGCATGCTCTCACAAAAATCATCTTCCTCTTCTACATTGAATCTCTCCACGACTGACCAGACCTTCTCAAGCCAATTCTAAATAGCTACGTTGTAGATTTTCCCTTCCATCCAAGAAGTAAGTGATTCCCCAACATCCTGGCCTACCATATCTCTCTACCTCTTCTTGCTAGGAACACACTTCATGCTACCTAAGAAACCACCAACACCCCTTTAACTGTTGCAGAGAGGCATAAAGCACAACAACTAAAAATGAAAAGAGGACAAGGGTAGCGAAATGTCTAGTTGGCCTAGAGATATAAATCCACCAACATGCAACACATGAATGGAGGAAAGTGTGAGGGTACCAAAGATCATCAATTGGATATCCTAATCATAAATATGATTATTCCCATTAAAAATATTAAATTCCTGACACCATCTTACATCTCACGTGTGTATAACCATTAATCGATCCGATCTATCACACGAATGCAATCTATCGATGTCATAAATTCCC
The DNA here is from genome assembly GCA_019776745.2 of Taxus chinensis. Taxonomy (NCBI): domain Eukaryota; kingdom Viridiplantae; phylum Streptophyta; class Pinopsida; order Cupressales; family Taxaceae; genus Taxus; species Taxus chinensis. Next base: position 724,531,140 of record CM034152.1, on the reverse strand, counting down.
ATTAAAGCCACACATGCCATATCCTCTTGTTGGCACAAAAAAATGTTACGCCTCAAAATAACCTAACAATTTTTATTGTAATCTTATAAGTTGCTATGTTTTGAAAAATTAAATTTTTTGAGCTTATCAACCTCTGAGTTAATCAACCACATTAGTTATGGAGAACTATATAGAAATCAAGATCTGTATAAATTATTCGACTTTATTGTATGATTTTAAGATTTTAAATTTAGATATTTCAAGCTTTGCGCTAGCTATATTATGTCACCACAAAATATTTGGAGCACATAGGTTTTTAGCATTTACTAGGTTAAATTAATATATTTTGAGCCTAACAGCAGCTAGGTTATGCCACAACATATTATTAGTACTTAGCTTTGGCAAGAATACTATACCTTTCATGCAAATAAATAATTTTTTCCCAACCCATTAATCAAAATAAAAAAAAATCAGTTAACTTCAAACTTTCTACTGTCTATATTTTATTGAAACATTTTTTTAATGTAAATAAGTCATTCAAATATTTCCATATTGGCTAGTTGGTGTTGATTTGAAAAATATAATGCCTTATTCCAATACTGATTTTTTCATTTTAAAAAACATAAATTCTTATAAAGACATGTGTCCAATATTTAAATGATATTTTGACGATAAAAACAAACAAATTCTCTTGTCATGTTTATGACTTAATACTTGCATTAATCCAGGAAAAGGTTTGTACCCATTTATTAAATTTGCACCCCATCAAGTATGTTGTTTTATATATGGATCTTGAGTAAGAAAATTATTCACTAATGGCTTATCCCCTAGTCCTGTCATCGGTTAGTTGGTCGTTGTCGTCATTTTTATAGCATAGTCATCAGTTGTTTGCGTAGTTTTGGTCATCTCCCATGGAGTCCTAGGTGTCGTTAATTGGTCATTTTTTGTCTCCAGTCTTTGACCAAGGTGCCTAGGGTAGTACTGGGGCATCTGTGGGCACCTCGGTCCTTAATTTTAGGCGCCTTAGTCCTGACAACACTTATGTCTAATTTAGAGTTTCAAGGTCGGTATTTATGGTTTTCCTCTCGTTCCCATAGGTGCTAGTCGGCATGTCGGGTCATTTGTGTTGAAATTTGAGCAAGATATCCCTGCATAAACACAACATAGACATTCTTCTAAGGGTGAACTATCTACCATCAAAGGCTAGCTATTTACTAAGCTAAGGGACTTCATTTGGGAATCATTGCATCACACACACTACATAGGAAGGGTTGTATTCATTCTATTCCATCCACCATTTGAATTTTACATCTAGCTATTGCCCCCTATTTCTACGTCATTACCGCCAAGGCACCCTAGGCACAGAATTACACACACAAGTAGACAGAACTTCATTGGGCCTATAATGTAGTGCAGCGCTTAGTTGTAAGTCCACCATTGTGGAAGCTAAGGTCAGTCTGACCCCTTCATATGCATCTTTTTTTTAGGAATTTGATGCTTTGTATGGGGTTTTGTAGGTAGATCTTCATCACAGATTCACAACGACATAAGTGAAGGTACTACAACAACCATGCGGTAAAGATAAATATATTGTGAAGATCTAACAACACTATCAGATTCAGATCCTGAGCTTTTCTGCAGACCAGAGCACCTATATTGCAGACCATGGCACCCACAGGTGCCCCAGTCCTCTTCCAGGTGCCCCAGTCCAATCTAATTTTCACCTGCTGCAATTTCCTGGGTCATGTCATCACACTGTGTTCCATTTGCATATCATCCTATTCAATTCCAACATACAATGAGGAAATCCATTTCCAGGTTAATACCCTATCACTCTTATTTCCATTATTTCATTTCATTTAAGTATAAAATAAAATCATTTAGCATTTATATTTCAGTTTATACTATTTAGTTCATTGTTATTACTAGTTTAGATTAACTTAAAATATAGATAGAATTTTCCTATTTTCATATTTTAGTTAATCAGGGGTTGTGTATTGGTATCGAAAAACACTCAAACAATCACAATCATGCAAGCACAACCTAACTAGTCAAGTAGGATTGCATCCAAACTATAACACAGTCTTAATACCACACACCAACGATGGTGCCACAAACTGGATCTCCACCTATGTCAATGTGGGTTCGGCTAGTGAGTATTCTTGGATAGTGCAGCCTCCTTACACTATGGTTTGAAATGTGGCCAAAAGGTTTCCTTGACTAGGATGTACAATCTCGCTAGGGGCATCCTCAATATACCTTGCGGTACACGGGGCCCAATTCTGTGTTACATGGATGTTGTCTAAGGCTTGGGTATCAGGATTTGGAAGCTCATCACTTCATGCTTCTCTTAAAACAAGCGATATCTTAGCCAATTACGAAAACTCTCTAAGGATTTATAGACCCCGCCAAAACACGAGGTGTTTCTACGTGCGTAGAGGTGAAACCCACAGTCACGAGACTCCTAAGACTATGGTAAGTGCATGGATGTCACTTACATGTCACGTTACCCCTATAAATGAAAAATGGGGGAATGTTAGCCGCTTTTGACCCTGAAGGTCGACCTAAGAAGTGAGAGGAGACAATACATGGTTTCACCATCGAGATGTAACAAACACACAAAGGGGATACATACAAGCAAATGAATATTTTGGGTCTTCAAATAAGCGGCCTATAACACGAAGGTTAGTAGTTTTATTTATGAACCCAATATCTTCAACCAATCGGGCTGCAAGACCAAAATATTAATAGTTTTCAATTAAACAAAACCTTGAAACCAAAAAAGGTTAGACAAAAATAAGATAAATGTTAAAACGGGTAGTATCTCCTTGTTTTTGCAATAATTGAAAGTTTGACCAGATTTACACAATAATATTGATATATTTCATTTGTAATTCTCTATTCAGGAACATACAAATATATAGGAAATATGCTTCCTAAATAATAGGAAGTAGCTATAACAACTCACTAACTTACATGCGTTGCTTCTAACACACTAACCAAATATAATTGTTATTGATGTTTTATATAACTAATAACAATTTTACTAACACATACTTACAATATAATAATTACTTCACATAATTATTATTTACTAATGGAGCACTAACAATGTAATTTCCTAACATTCCCCCCTTAGTGCGAACATGGGGAAAACCTACTTTTGTACTTGCACCTGCTCATGATTTGGTGATTTTCATAGGATAATCACAAATGTCAAGGATGGTTTTGCAAACAGTTGACCAAAAACCAAGAATGGTGGTTTTGCAATTGGTTTACCACAAACCACAAAGTAATGGTTTTGCAAATGGATTACCAACAACCAAGAATGGTGGTTTTGCTATTGGTTAACTACAAAACACAAATGAATGTTTTCAAGTGGTTTACCTACAACCACATCATGATATGCCAAGTACTATTCTTAGCCCTCATTACATCTCACTGTAGGGAATAACATAGGAAATTATGTTGAAATCTGCTGCTCCTACATACATAGAAAAAGATGACATAATGGAAATGGAACATTGGATCATGTTCCCCCACCCCTCAATGTGAAATTTTCACTTATTGAAAACTGCAAACTATACCACACTGGAAGCACTAAAATCAAACTGCACACACACACATGTCACCAAAGATGATATGTGGCCCCGTCGTTGGCAACTGACGAGAGGTCGCTGAATGACCTCGAACCTCCGATTCCTCCTACCTCCAGTGTATGCGTTGTTAACTCAGCCAAATTTGGATATAAAGCTCAACAATTTCCACATTCGGTTTATTTATATAACTTCCCCCCCCCCTCCCCGCAATGTGAAATAAATTATTTTTTGGACGTCGGGTAACACCGAAAATGCATCCGTGAGGAAAAACAAAATTATTTTATTAAATTTTTACAATGACTATGAAGACACGAGAATTTTTGAATCAACACATTTGATAGACTACCATAGATGAATAGATATTTAACACTTATTACTCTTATTGACCACTAATACGACAAAAAATTAGCTATATTTTTAACAATTTAACTATGAAGACTTTTAACAAATTTTGTGACTTTGACACATATAAGAAATAAAATACTACATGTGACTTTTGACTCTCTATATGTTCACACAATGATATGGAGGACTAACACACATTTAGGTTTTAAATTGCACTATTTTAGACTCTAAATAGATTACGTGGACATTATAATAATAACTCAGACTTTTATTTTATTTTTTTGAAAAAACACAGAGAGCGTGACCTGCAACCTAGATGTGTGGATAGAAGAACACGGAGGAGCAAAAGTCTAATAGAGATCTTGCACATTTGAATTCCTGAGGAATGAAAAAGCAAATTCCAGTGTGAGCTTAAGGAACTGTCAACTGGGTAAATATCATTACCCTATCATGGTGGAGAAGATCACGAATGAATAACTGATGCATAGATCTATGGATCTTCTACAAGTGCTTTCCACATTTCACTTCAATGCTGACAGGTGAATCCTTATTTGTGCAGGTAAAAATATCTTCTTCTACATTGCTACACCCTGGCGCATTAGAAAAACACTTTTCTAATACCCAATGCAACAAGGAGATCAGAGTTGATTCGATGGAATTGGATCGTGTTCAACACAACAACTCAAACGTATATCCAATGTAGAAAGGCTGTTGAATTGAAAGGAATAGATGATTGCAACTGTATGGTCTTCTGAGATGAATGGTAGACATACAAAATATCTAAACATGCACGTACATGAGTCACAAAGAGATCAAGTGACTAGCATTGGAAAATTACAAATTGTGTTGCAAAAATGTAAAAGTGAATAGCGCAGATAAGGAATGAAAGTAGATGCTATGCGATACATGCATCGAGTGAGTGGGTGTGCCCCGAGAAGAATCAGTAGTTGATTATATGAGAAATTCAATTATTGGACGATGCTGACTATACGATTCAAATGCAAATTCACGATTAGTAGCAATGTTGATCACTGATGTCAATACAATACAAAGATAGCAAGCTTCAATGCAAAAAATCCCAGATTTGATGTAGTGATGTAGTCCCACTCATTGCTCCACGTAGAAAATAACAACGCCCTTGGGAAAGAACACGGAATATCTACAAAACTTTACAAAAATATAAAGATGCTTCACAAAATCACTCTCATTAACCAGGGAAACTGTGAATAGCAACATATTTTCCCTGTATAATATATCATGGATCCATAGTCGCTCTGATACCAAATGAAAGTTTGAGACCAGATTTACACTATAATATTGATATATTTCATTTTTAATTCTCTATTCGGGAACATACAAATATATAGGAAATATGCTTCCTAAATAATAGGAAGTAGCTATAGCAACTCACTAACTTACGTGAGTTGTTTCTAACACACTAACCAAATATAATTGTTATTGTTGTTTTATATAACAACTAATAACAATTTTACTAACACATACTTACAACATAATAACTACTTCATGTAATTATTATTTACTAATAGAGCACTAACAATATAATTTCCTAACAATAATTCTATTAAAACATAATGTTAAAACCTACAAACAGTCACCAAAAACACCTGGAAACAAGGTTAGATTGTCATTTCTAACAAAATTTATGATATAGTAAAATCGCTAATAATCAGGTCAAAAGTGCTAGAATAGTGCAAAAGCATTGATACATGTCACAAAAGTGCTAAAGTATGATTAAGCAGACATGAAAATCAAAAGCGCTATAACATAGAGTAAATGCGTTGAAACAAAAAGCATAGGCGCTGAAATACAAAAAGAGGCATTGAAACAAAATGGTCAACACTAGAGAAAAACATAATAAGCGCCAAAAGTCAAAGCATATGTGCCAAAACCTACATAGGCAATAGTTAGAAGTAAAATCGTTGATATATGTCAGGCATGCGCCACAAGTTTCACAAAAGTGTCAATTGAGAGACCTGTAATCACAAATGTTTAAGCCTAGGACAAAAGCATTGATTAAAGGAAAAAGCGTTGAACTATGTAGCATAAGCATTGAAATAAAGAGCAAATGCACGATTAGAGCCTGGGAACAAAATTTGAGCACGAAATTTGAAATTTTTTAATGCAAACAGGGTTATATTCTCACCAAACTTGCACAACCCATGTTACTCAATGTATTTAATTAAAATCAAGCTAAAGAATGGGGCAAGGCCCCGCGATGGGTGTCGGAACGTAACGCTAAAAAGTGATTAGATATATATGCAAACTAGAAACCAAAACCAAATTGATTTCTTAAATCTAATCCTCTTAAACACTACCTCAGATTGAGCAAAGATGGAAAGGGAGATAGGAGCAATACCTATAACTTACTAACAAGCAACCTCCCTTGATGTTGTAGTTGTGCTCAAGATGATTGGATCTAATTATTAGCTTCAGACTTGTGGGAGTAAATGGATAACACTTCCCTTTTTGGATTGAATATTTCTTATGGATATTTGATGGATATTAGAGAGCTTTTTAGGAATTTTGGCATCACTTTGTTATGATTTCCAACGATCCATGGCTTCCATGGAGGGTGGCATTCCAATTTATAGTTTTTGGAAGAAGAAATGGAGGGCTAGGATCTTGCCAAGTAGATGGAAGATCAATGGTTAGTATTGAATGAGAAGATAGAAGAGTATAGATAACTATAGAATTAGAAAATTCTAGAATTGTGGAGAAATATCCATTGAATTTGAAATTCAATGGAAAAGAGTAGGAAGTTAGAGAGGCTTCTAGAATTATGAGCCTCTAGAAATAGAGGAGGTGGGATTAAATTAGTTTAGGTTTAATTAGGAGTTAATGATGTGATTACGTGGAGAGGCTAGTTGTAGGGTAGGTGTAGAGTAGGTTAGTACTAGGGGAAATATTTGTTAGGAAGTAATAATTTTTAGTAGTTATTTTATTTATTTATTAATTATGTCGACATTTTACATGTATGTAGTTTCCACCTTCATTCTGTGGAAATTTTGTCTTTTTTTCGAGAAAGTTTTTGCATATTTTACTTTGGTTTACGAAAGTTTCAGACTTCATTCTGCGAAAGATCCATCTTTGTTCCACAATTTTTCTGCGGATTTCCTTTACTTCGCGGAAGTTTCTGCCTTTGTTATGTTGAAATTCTCCCTTAGTTCTGTGAAATTTTCCACGAATTTTGTGCAAAGAATATTAAGACATAAAAGAGAGAATCAACTAAACTCTAAAGAATTTCCTCCTCATTTACACATCTTTAGGCTCTCTCCATCAAAATTATATTGGAGTCATTATAGATCACCAAATCTATAACATCAAATTCAATATTACCAACACCTTGGTCATTAAAAAAAGCATACCAAACTGCCTTTTTTAATAAAGTGTCACATTGATTCATTCAAACATACAAACTGACATTGTTGTAACTCGTTGTAATTGCTAGTAAATTTACTAATTGGGCATGCCATTTGTCATACTGAACATAAATGGTCAAACGTGTAAAAGGATAACATAGGGGAGAGGGACCCTCGGTTGTGTTTGCAACCTATCTTTGTGGCACATAACCGCAGCGCATGCACTGCCACCTGGGCGAGTAAAAACACCACCAATGGTGCAACACCAAATTCTTGACCTCCAACATGCCCTCCACCCGTCACCTGCACCTCAGCGCCACGTGGACATCCGCGTTTTGGAGAATGTCAAAAAACTGGTTTTTTTGCATGGACCAAAGCGTTGCCACTCGCCAAAAATACCAGTTGTTGTCCAGCGACCGCCATGCATTGAATGCCACCCACCAGCCGTAATGCGCACGGGTTGGTAATATGGACCGGCCACCGCCAAATCGCACCATGGGATTTCATGGGAAATGGAGATGGAGCTCGTTCAGTCCTGGTTTTTTTTGGCGTTTGTTCGGTTTGTAGAGCTCGGCGACGCATTTCGTGGTATCTGGCAGACCGTGGTGCGTGTTTTTCTCCCTTCCTGACCGACTTCGCCTCGGCATTGGCTCGCCTGCTACGAGATGAGAAGAAAGTGTATAGGTGAGAGGGTTATCACTCAGGCAATGATCCTTAGTGGTTTTTAAACACTGCACTACTATGGAAATTTTGTTGTTTTCCATTCAGCAAAATAAATTTGTTTTTTTGGTCCCACTTGTTTTTACAAATCCAGCTTAAAATCGTTAGTGTATTTGGTCTTGTTTATGAAAGCCAAAAAAAAACCAGTCTTCGGGTTTATGGGTGCAATGTTACTCATGTTCAGTTGCTAATTACCGTTATGGGATTACTGTAACTTTTAATGCGTTTATGTCTGTTAATGCGTTTATGAGTGCATGCGTATGCGAGCTCAGTTCAGTTGTTATTATCAGAGCGATTTTCCTTTTTAGAATTGTTATTTTCATTTTATTTCTCCTTATTTTTTTGGAGGGGCATTTGACACTACCTTATACACTAACTCAAGTAATATCTTCTTCTATCTCAATTATTCTTAACCCTCTAAATAGAATAATTTACATCGATAGCCCGTTTATTTACAGTCGGGGATCCACCGTACACTGTGCAATCACGTGGTGAGTGATTCCTCCTGCACTGCAAACATTGAAAACAGACCAACGTTGATATGCCTATAGGTTTCGACACGGTGTTGTTAAGGTTCCTGGCGTCCCCATTTGGCACAGATTGCCTGCTACTTTGTTTTTTGCATGTTCGGTTACAGATCTCGAGCGACCATTTCGTGGGATCTTAATACCGTTGGTGCGTGCAATTTTCTCCACTCCTGACCGACTTCGTCCTTGGCATTGGCTCTGCTTGCTATGAAATGAGAAGAAAAGGTAGAGATGAGAGGGTTCCTCACTCAGGCAATGATCCTTACTTTTTTAAACCTACACTATTATAGTGACATAAAATCATACTGATATATTAACATAATTTGTTAATTGTATACATAGAACGATGGAAAGTTTCTGATTACCTACACAAAATTATATGAGTATTCTGATTCACCGCCAAATAGGTGGTAAATATAGAGCATCATCATGTATACACCTAAAATTTGGTTACTCAATTTAGTGTCCCTTTCCATCCGTTTACCTTTCTTAGGTCACCTGGGCACGTTTGCGTCACCACTATCCCCTTGAATATTATCCAATTTGTGGTTTAATCACTTATTCAAATTTTCCATCCCATCACAATCTCAACCCATTAGTGATAAATATTAAATATTTAATTCGCTTCTTCCATGCATTCTTAATCACTATCCATCCCCAATTTATTCTATCCCATGTATCACATCTATTTTTAACCTTCCCTAAGCTGATTTTTCCCTATTCGGGTAAGTCTTATCTTTCTCGAATCGATCATTTTTGGCCACCTCGGGGTCTTTTCCGAGATCGGCGCCGACCCATTGGGCGGCCGCCGATTTTCTAGGAGCGGGCGCGATTATAAAAGCAAGCCCAGAACCTCAGTTCAAGGACCGAAAGAAGATCACGAACGGGTGAGTGAACAGCGAAAAAGACGCACTTATGCACGAATAGAGCGAGATAGATACAGGTGTGAGAAGAGAGATCTTTTAAGCATCATTATCTCAGATTAGACAGATCCTGTCCAAAATCAATCCCTGATAGGAGCACCGTTACTCTGTCCCTGTCACACATCTATCATCCGGTGACTCTGTTTCCAGTGTCTCTCCGCTCCCCCCCCCCCCCCCCCCCCCCCCCCCCCCTTCGGCACATCCAGCAGACCACTTCAACCTTCAATCCCCGAATTTGTCGCCAGCCCTGATTGGATTGAATCTGTATCCAGTCGCCGCCGATCTTACCCGTCGACGCCGACCGTCTCAGTCGACGCCGATTCTACCCAGTCGACGCCGATTTCACTGGTCAGATAGGTAAAAGGACACAGTAACACCAATCCGGCATTATTCACAGTTCCCTGTTTTCTGTACTTTCTGTCTGCTGTCAAGATCTGTCCTTGATTATGCAATCAGGAATCTAGTCTTTATTCAATCCTTTTTATCATGTATGCTTTCTTTTCTTAATTGAAAACGTGACTGCCATCCGCCGAGGAAGCTTATCACGTCCAGGACCCGCTTCTCGCAGTCCACTTTAATATCTTTTAACGTGTCTTTTTCTGTCAAGCATCGGTGTTTTGCAGGTTATTGGATCTATTGTCGAATTGCTCGTGTGCGCCCCATCTGTCTGCATCGGCCTTCTTCATCCGTCTACATCTTCATCAGGTATCTATTTCATTGGAGTTTTTTTCAGGGTTTTTTGTTAGTTTGGTTGCATTAACTTGGCATGTAACAGCTCCAAATTCTTGATCTACATTCTGGCACACCCGTGGACCCAACCAAGTCCCTTATGGGTAATTCATTTCTTTTCTAGTTTTTTGACTTTGTTCTTTCCTTCACTGATTTCTATCAGTCCTATTTGACAGTTTCAGTGCATCAGTTCAATCTTGCTTTTTTTAGGGAAATCATATCTTGAAATTTTTCTATTCCGTAAATAAAATTTTTCGTTTCACCATTATCTAGATATATCTTTTCTGGATTTTGTTTTGTTGTTTGCTTTACCTCTTCTTGGTCGGAGCCCTTGCTTGTTTCGTGGATTGTTTCGAGGGGAAGAGCTCAACAATGCGCTTTTTGAAGTCCACACACAGCCTTGGAGAGCTCAAACTCAGGTATTCCTCTTTTACGGTGTTTTCTCCTTTTTAGGATTTCTTTTTTTTGGTTGTCTATCACATCAAACACTTCAATTTTTTGTGCTTAAAAAGAACTTAAAATCGCATTTGGGAAGAATTTGTTTGACTTGTCTTCATCGAAATCAAACATTTCCGTTTTGTAATAGTACTTCAAAAGAACTTTTTTTCCTATTTTCATTGTCTGCATGCTTTCATCTAGTTTTAATTAGCCTGGAATTGATCAAAATCGTAGTGGACGCTATTTGATTTTAGGTTTTCACCTTGCAACACAAAGCCAAAAATCACTAGTATAAAGCCTTTAACAAAACTCCTTCCCTGGCCTCGCCTACTTGGAAGTGCCATCCAAGAGGAAGACCACGCGGTCTTTCGGGCCGCACTATAAAATCAGAAGATTTTGGTATTATTGGCAAAGCCCCCGACTCCCTTATCGCAGCGGTGTGTGAGTGTGGGGGTATGCCCCTATTAAGCCACGTACCCGGTTTTTACTGAAGTGCCTTCGGGACTCCCCTCACCAAACATTACCCAAACCATCCTTAGTTGGGCTATCTGTATTCCTTCCTGTTCTAAAAAGCCTTCCCTAACATTTTCTTTTTTTCCCCCCCCTTAAAAGCATCAAAAATTTAAAGGAGATAATCACTTGCGCTGCTTGAAATGAATTGTCTGTGCATTATTTTAGGTCAATCTTTTTTCTGCGTGTTTTTATGACGGTTATCCACTCGGTCCAATCTAGAAGAATGGCTCAACTGTTCCTTCTTCCTCCAAAATCACCACTAGTGTGGAGGTTTCGGCACCCCCTACCCCCCCCCCAATCTTCCTCGGGACCACAACTGTAGTTTGGTTCCCCCATCCTGTCATATAATCCTTTCCATCAAGCCAAGCAATCCCATCACGTCCATCCAGCTTCCCAGTCCCTTCGGAAATACATCTGACTCTGATTATGTTCCCGCGGGGATCCGAATTCTAGCATTCCCTCGCCGTATCCGATAGCCCTCATGTGACTACCTAGTACACAAGTCCATTCGATACTGATCAAAGGGCCACCAATCCAACAAGTGTAACGATAGCCTCTTTGATCATCCCCCAAGCCTTTGTTTAGACAGTTTTTGCACCATCTCTCTTGCCTCGACCACAGAGAGGGGGAGTCCCCTTGCTTCCCTTTTCGTTCTCTTCCACTCCACCTCGACTAATTCCCAATAGTTCCTTACCTATCCCTAACGCCGCAGTCCCACCCTCGAATATTCCACCACCTACAGTCGGGGGGGATCCACCTACACTGTGCAAATCAAAGGTGAGTTGACTCGCCATGCACTTGCAAAACCATTGAAACGCCCAACCGTTGATATGCCTATAGGTTTTTCGACACGGTGTTGGTTAAGGTTTTCTGGCGTCCCATTGGCACAGAGTGCCTGCTACTTTGGTTTTTGGCATGTTCGGTTACAGATCTCGGCGACCATTGGTGGGATCTTACAGGACCCGGGGGTATGGCGTGCGTTCTCCACTCCTGACGACTTCGTCCTTGGCATGGCTCGGCTTGCTATGAAGATGAGAAGAAAGGTTAGAGCTGAGGAGGGTTCTCACTCAGGCAATGATCTACTGTTTTAACCTAGCACTATTAAAATAGTGAGATAAAAATCATACTGAAATTAACATAAGTTTAATTGGTGTATACATTAGAACGATGGACAGTATCTGATTACATACAACCAAAAGTAATATGAGTATTCTGATTATTACACCGCCAAAAGAGGGTGTAAAATATAGAGCATCATCATGTAGACAACCTAAACAAATTGGTACTCAATTTAGGTCCTTTCAATCCGTTTTACTTGCTTAGTAACCGGGGCAAGTTTACGTCACGAACTATCCCCTTGGGATATTATCCAATGTGTGGTTTTAATCACTTATTCCAAATTAATCCATCCCATCACATCTCACCCATGAGTGGTGATTAAATAAAAATAATTGAATTACGGCTTCTTCCCATGCATCTAATTTCACTTATAATCCCAAATTAATTCTATCCATGTATCACATCTTATTTTTTTAACCTTCCCAAGCGGGATATTTTCCCGTAGTCGGGATAATCTTATCGTTCTCGAAACGATCATTTTTGGCCAACGGGGGTCTTTTCGACGATCGGCGCCGGAACCATTCCCATATGGTCGGCGCCGATTTTCTAGGAGCGGCGCCGCCGATTATAAAAGGCAAGCCCAGAACTCAGTTCTAAGGACCGAAAAGAGATCACGAACGGGTGAAAAGGGAAACAGGCGAAAAAAGAAAGCCACTTAGCACGAATAGAGACGAGAGAATACGGGGTGAGAAAGAGAGATCTTTTTTAGCATCAATATCTTCAGATTCGGACAGGATCCTGTCCAAATCAATCCCTGAGAGGGAGCACATTACTCTGTCTCCCTGTCACGGACCATCTATCATCCGGTGACTCGGTTACAAGTGTCTCGCCAAACTCGGACATCCAGCAGACCAAATCACCTTCCAATCCCCCGAATCTGTCCGCCAAGCCTGTTGATTGATCTGTATACAGTCGACGCCGATCTTACCCAGTCGACGCCGACCGATCACCCCCGTCTCAGTCGACGCGTTTACCCAGTCGACGCGATTTCACTGCAGATAGGTTGAAAGGACACAGTAACACAAATCCGGGCCTATTTCCACAGTTTCCCGTTTCTGTACTTTGTCTGCTGTTCAGATTCTGTCTTATTATGCAAATCAGGAAATCTAGTCTTATTTTGTTTTTTTTTTACATTATTTTATCAGTATGCTTCTTTTCTTAATTGAAAACGTGGATGACATCCGCCGAGGAAGGAAGCTTTTCACTTACAGGACCCGCTTCTCGGGCAGTCCACGGGAAATATCTTTTAACGTGTCTTTTCTGTTCAAGCATCGGTGTTTTGCAGGTTACTTGGATCTATGTGCGAAAATTGCCGTGTGCGCCCATTGTCGCATCGGCTTCTTCATCCGTCTACTCTTCATCAGGTTATCTTATTTAATGGAGGTTTTTCAGGGTTTTGTGTTTAGTTTGGTGCATTAAACGTGGACAGGTAAGGTAACAGCGCAAAATCTTGGATCTAAATTCTGGCACAAACCCGGTGGGACCCAAACCAAAGTTCCCTTATTGGTAAGTTCATTCTTTTCTAGTTTAAACTTTGTTCCTTTCCTTCACGATTTCTATCAGGTTCCTATTTGAGCAGTCATTGCATCATTTCAATCTTGCTTTTAGGCGAAACTCATTATCTTGAAATTTTTCTATTTCCTTAAAATAGAAATTTTCGTTTCACCATTATCTAGATATATCTTTCTGGATTTTGTTTGTGTTTGCTTAACCTCTTCTTGCGGAAGCACCTTGCTTGTTCGTGGGATTGTTCAGGGGGGGAAGAGCTCACATGCGCTTTTGAAAGTCCCACAACACCTTGGAGAGCTTAAATATACAGGTCTCCTCTTTTACGGTGTTTTCTCCTTTTTAGGATTCTTTTTTGGGGTGTCTATCACATCCAAACACTTCAATTTTTGGTTGCTTCTCTTAAAAAGAAATTTAATCGGCCATTTGGGAAAGAATTGTTTGACCTTGTCTTCATCGAAATCAAACATTCGTTTTAAAGTACTTAAAAGAACTGTTCCTTTTTCATTGCCTGCATGCTTTTCATCTAGTTTAATGAGGCTGGAAAATTGATCAAAATCGGGTATTGGTGGTAGTGACACTATTTGATTTTTATTTTCACCATTGCACACAAAGCCAAAATCACTAGGTATTAAAGCATTTTAAACAAAACTCCTCCCTGGCCTCGCATACTTGGAAGTGACATCCAAGAGGAAAGAAGCCTACGCGGGGGGTCCTCGGCACCTCGCCCCCCGCATCCGCCGGCCCTATAAATTCACGGAAAGATTTTTGGTATAATGGCAAAAGCACCCTGACTCCATTACGCGAGCGGTGTGTAAGTGTGGGGGTAGGCCCTCCCCCTATATTCAGCCACGTACCGGTCTTTTACTGAAAGTGCCTTCGGGAATCCGCACCAAAATTACCCAAAAAACCTATCTTAGTTTGGCTATATGAGTTAGTTCCTGTTCTAAAAAGCCATTCCCTAAATTTTCTTTTTTAAAGCATCAAAATTTAAAGGAGATAATCATTGCGCTGCTGAAATTGTCTGGCATTAGTTAGGTAACTCTTCGTTTCTGCGTGTTTATGACGGTTATCACTCGGTTACAATCTAGAAGAAGGCTCAACTGTTTCCTTTCTTCCTCCAAAACACCACTAGTGTGGAGGTTTCGGGCACCTCCCCCCAATCTTCCTCGGGACATCTGTTAGTTGTTCCCCATCCAGTCATATAATCCTTCCATGTCAAGCCAAAGCAATCCCATCACGTCCAGCTTCCCCTAGTCCTCGGAAATATCATCTGACTCGGAGTATGTTCCCCGCGGGTGATCCTGAATTCTAGGCATTCCTCGACCGTAATCCGATAGCCCTCATGGACTACCTAGTACACAAGTCCATTCGAATATCTGATCAAGGGCCACCAATCCAACAAGTGTACGATTATCTCGTGGATCATCCCAAAGCCTTTTGTTATAGCAGTTTGCACCATCTCTCTTGCCTCGAGCCACAGAGAAGGGTGAGGCCCCTATGCCTCCCTTTTCTCTTCACCTTCCACATCGACTAATTCCCAAATAGTCTTACCCTATCCCCTAACGCCGCCGTCACCTAGAATATTCCCAACCACCTACTTCTGAGAGGTCTTCATCCCTTGCTATAATGAATGCGCCTGCACACCCCACATATTGCTGTTAATTCATCTATGCCCTCCATTGTGTCCAAGGTCAGTAACTCTTCATGAGCCAACCCCCTCCGAATAGTCAGTTGGCCCCTACTTCTCGTCCTATAGGGGGTCTTTCTTCCAATGTTCCAGCAACTGGGACTCGTCCATCAGCTAACATCGGCACCCTTAATACTAAACCCGAGGCAGTTAGAAGCCCTTTCAGGTCTGTTCCCCCAACATGTCCAATCCAACAACCAACCCATGTTCCTCAATCTTGTCCCGATCCAATCAACAAACATAGGAGTCACCAATCACAGGGGCTCATCCGTCATCAACCTTCATTTTCTCACCCTACCTTTATTATTCACAAAGCCTGCTAACGCACGCTACCTCCCGTAAATACCCCACCCGGTGTCACCAAGAACACCTGGATATTCTCTATAATCCTATCCATCAACAGATGAATCCCCCATTGACACCTCACTACATCCACCACTTGCGTTATTATGTAGGACATCCAATTGTTACCTCCCCCTCAATCGAAGTGTTCAAATTATCTTCAAGAAAATCGCGACTTGGAAAGCTCCACAAAAAGGGGCCTCGTACTTCATACTGCTTTTGAAGAAGTGTTTTAATGAACCCATTCACCCCTTCAGGGCTTTTACGCCTTATCCTCCCCCAATGGGAACCTCCTAAGTTTTCAAATTAATTCATAGTCGGAAGACCCTCAACAACATTTGCGAGCATTCAAACATGCTTGCTACCTCATAGTCCCAAGATCAGGAGCTCATGCTCCCGTACCTTTCCTATGGTCTATAGACAGGTCCTGCTTTAGACTGGTACAATAACATCTCCTCAACATTCCTATTTTCTTTCTCTCAATTGGCCCAGATGTTGTTGGAAAACTTTTTCAATAAATCTCGCGCATAAGATCTCGATCACAGATCTTTATAACAATTCGCTAATCGATGATGAGTCTATTGCAGACTTTGTCGCTCTGTTGGAGAGGGATAAATCAACAATTGTCTTTCCTCCCTTCCCGTCATCCCAACAAATCGAGTGTTTCCTCGATTCTGTGCTAATCACATTTCTTCCCACTTTAAGGATCCAAACTTTTCATACCTTTGAAGAAGCCTTCACGATGGCACGCAAACTTGAATCTCGCGCCATTGAGCAAGGGAAGCTAAACTTCGCTCTAAGTCTAACCAGATTTTTCTCGGTTTACCACAACCAAATTCTTACCCTTCCAAAGACAAAAATCAGGATCCACCAACGCTATCATATATTAAAAGCATCACGAGCCGACAATACTTCTAATCAAACACCACGACAGAGACACCTCATCTGCTCGAAAAGGGGCTTAATCATCTCGATCCTTTGCTCCATTGGGGGAATCATATGCCTCTATCTTAGAAAAAATGTTGGAAGTTCAATGATTCGAACTTCCCCCGATTAGGGATATTGAATGGAAAGCCGAGAACGCCCCATTCTGGTTATAGGGAAAATGATTTCTGTCATTATCATAGAAACCAAAGGCCACGACATCCGAATGATGTCAGACATTCAAAAATCTTGTCCAAAAATTCATTGATAAGGCAAGCTCATGCTGGACAAAAACCAAAATGGCTCCCCCAAAATCAGGCGCTCGGAGGTCTTTAAAAACAACCTTTTCCCAATCATGCCCCGAACCTCATGCTCAGAATCTAAAAACAAACACTAACACCATCAACTTCATCTCTACAGAAGAATCTTCTTCCGAAACGAGCAATCTACAACACATCAAACCGAATCAGGTAACCTCCTTCACTTCATCAATCACGGAAATTCTCTACCATCTTTCGAAAAGTCCGTCTTTGCAATATTCCTACATTACTTGAGCATGATTCATCTTTCTCCACTCCTTTGCTGAACCTTCCATCCATACCGGACGTGTCATCCTCATCTGTATCATCATCAGAAATTCTTTCAATACTCGAGGCATTACAATCCCTTCGAGTTTCCACTGCAGACACATCCACTTTGTTGCTCCATTCACGCTTTTTTGCAACTTGCCCTTGGTGAACGTAACTATAATTGTGCCAACTTCAACGGAAGCATCTTCAATTTTGACCCTTCCTATCTCTTTTCCTACAAGTCGTTTCACCATCTGATTACTGCATCCGAAGTAGTCCCTTCGCAAGGAATGCTTCTTCATCACTCACTTCTTCCATCACTAATGTACTTCACCTATTAAGGACAAAATCAAAAGATAGTAAGTAGCACCAACACCTATACATTTGGTTCCGGAACCTAAACCGAGACAACCCAAAATCTGGCATTTATTACCCTACAGTATTCCCCCATTTGCCTTCCTCCGAAAAGGTTACAATCACCTTATGCCGTTGAAGTTGTCAACATCCCTGAAAAACGCAAAGCCCAATTTCGGACCCATTAGACTCTTGGTGCTCGTCCACAAAAATCTCTCTCCACGCCTCTAAACGATTGGATTTTCCCGCTGAGAAGGCGTCTTCTTCTACACACTCATCAAAACCATCATCGCTTCTACAACACATCTTCACCAATACCCCGAAAAATAGACTTATCTACTAAAAGACGTCACCTCTTCTATCAGGATCATCATCTTCATTACCAAAGACCAAGGCACCCTATGTCCCTCCGATCACACCTACTTGGAGCTCTCCCTCTTCTAAATCGACATTATCTAAATCATCCGTTCTGAGTCGACCCAAGCAACCCCCTTTGCCTCCCAAAGACCGCAAAATTTGTCACACCTCCATCATCTCAAAATCTATCTTAGGGGCTCCTCCTCCACCAAAGTCAATCATGTCTCACTTACTCCCCATCTCAAGTGCCCAAGACTACTCCTCCAAATGTCCAAACAAATAAGAGGATCCCTAAAAAGACTGTTAAGCCTAACATGCAAGTTCTTTTACCTCGGCAGTTTCCGGTTAATATAAAAGAACCACCTTCATCATCTCTATCCTCATCTTCGTCTACCGGATTCTACACCGAAATCCTTCATCAACTTATCCAATCTTCATCCATAACCCTTCCTCATGATAACAACCTTATAACCCTAAAGGAGTCAACCTACCTGGTTTAACTCTGATCTGATTTGTGCTTACCACCGTACTCCGGGTCATGATACTGAGGGATTGTAAAGCTCTTCAAGCCGTTATCAAGAACCTTCTGGAAGAAAGTTGCCCTTTTGTTGGAGGAGGAGGAAAAAGTACCTCCTGTCATTGAGCCCATTAGAGCTATCAACAAATCACTTCAGAGCTTGGTGGTCCCACTCCACTGATCTTCCCACCTTCCCAAAATGACACAAAATCCATATCGCACTAGAACCCAACATTATATTAACCCATCTTCAATCTTCAGCATCTAGACCACGGTTGTCATTTTGCAAAGCCCCTGCTGAAGGCGTTTGTCTCCTTCCGCATCAGCCCCACGAACCAAGGTCTCTATTCGTGTGCATCGGGGCTCAAGTTCATGTGTCTGGTTGAGGAGATGTTATGAAACAACTAACCAGGCTCCGGTCAAAATGTTCTTTGGGACATCATCCAATCCTCTCCACAACATCGCCAGGCCCTAATCAATAACTGCGTCGCATCACAAGTGAATTCCGATGAGGCCCAGCCCTTCGAGTTGGTTGTGGATGAATGTCCAATCGACCGCCATTTCTTTTGAAGATTCCAAAAATTCCCTTTTCTTCAAAGGATTTGGAGGATCCCTCTGTAATCACAGTCAACTCGACCAAACCCCACGTTTACAACGGGTTATGATCCGACAGTGGGCTGCACTCAACGTATATCCTTTGCCAATTCCAACAACTCAAGTTACAACCGAATGTGGTGTCACCCCCGCCGTTCACCTTCGTCATTTAACGATCAGCTAGCAGTACTCTAGGAAATGTGCGTCTTACCGATCATTCGAGTAGGTAATAAGCTGCTTCCGAACTCTTCACATTGTCGAGGAAAAATTCCACTATATATGATCCTCGGACGCTCCTGGAATTCGAGCAATGCAATTGTGTCCCATTCCACCCTCATCGATGCTTAAAATATCAATATGAGGGGCAAAAATTATATACTCATCCAGGAGATCATTTTCCTTCCGCACAATGCGACATTGGACCACAAGATATGCCCCTTAAAGGAAAAAATGCATGTTCTCCTTGCGGGGCCTCATCTTCTTCACCATACCTGCAACCAAACTACCGGATTTAAAAATCTGGAGAGACCATTGCAGCGTTTCACTAGGAAGCTTCCTCTCCGTTTCTTTTCGATGCCCATCTCAAAACCTAATGAGTATGGTTAGGACCAGACAAACAACCTGAATATTAACAGGGGTCTCGGGCCGCATCGTCACCAGTGGACTGCATAATCAAAGACTAAATTTTATCTATGGTGGTCTTGATATTGCCTCACTACGCCCAGATTCTCCTCCTAAGACCAAACCTACGTAACAGGGTTGATTTATCTTACAGAAATCCCACGTTTTGCCAAAAATTCTTATATATTATCGATGCACGTGGAAAGGTTTTGGCCCTTGGAAAAACTAGAACAAGGTATACATGACCTCAATCCATTCCTAATCTCATGAAACACAGAAATTTGGTTTAGGATTTAACCTATTTCAAAAGCCACCGTCACTATTACTGAGTGAGCCTCTTCCTATGGAAGAACCATCTTCCCCCACTAAAGCAGAAGTATCATGATGTGGACGATGACATTTCCATCCCATCTAACTTTTTTGTTATGCAATACCATTTCCTTAGGGCCGTTAGTCTATGAGACTAACAATCCGTTCGCTTCTATACCATTAATCTTCCCGGAAGGAATAGTTGGAGACAATTCTCCTACTATCAACACTATCCACTGTGAGGATGATGATTTGTCCTCACGGATCTGCGGGCAGAGATTCATTATTCCCAAAAGGACTATTATTCCTTCTGACAATCACCCTTCTCACGAGGCCACTATCGACCTAATATAGGGACTTGAAGACCTCGAATCATTAAGGTCAGCAAATCCCTTAATCCCAGGAATTAGGAGACTTTACCACTTTCTTTACAAACATCGTCAAGCCTTTGTTGGTATACGAAGAGATATGCCAGGACCATCCCGATATTGTGGTCCACAATATCGTTATATTACTAACATCAAGCATAGTGTTAAAAAAAATTACGTAAAAGGCACCTAGAGTAGACTTCTTGTTTAAAGAAGAGTACAGAGCGATTGCTCTTAAGCTAACTTCATCCAAAAAATCGATTATCCACAAGGGTTTCCAATGTAGTACCAGTAACTAAGGATACTAGGAAAATTCACATTTGGTAAACCGACTTTGGGATCTTAATCTTTGCTTGTCTAAACGATGATTTTCATGTACCTAATATCGACCAACTCGTAGATTTAACTGCGGGTCATGAGATGCTTTCTCTTATGGATGGTTTCTCGGATATAATCAAATTCTCATCGCACCAGAAGACCAACATAAGACTTCCTTCAAACCCCTTGGGGGACATTGTTAGCGTGTCATGCCCCTTTGGTCTAAAAAGCAGAGCAAACTTATCAACGAGCAATGCCCTACATCTTCCATGACCTCGTTACACAAAACTATGATGAATTACTGTTGACGATCTCCTCGGCAAATCCAAGCATCCGTCAGATCATATGTTCATCCTTGCACCCTCTTTGGAGGCTTATCCACTTTTGTCTTCGGCCTAATCCGCTAAGTTCGTGTTTGGCCATTCTCCACTGGTAACTTTTAGGTTTTATCATTTCCATCAGGGTGTATTTGAAGTAACCCCGCAAAAATAAAAGCCATCCTTGAGTGCCTCCCCCTTCTAACTTGAAGCACTCTCCGCAGTCTCCAAGGACCTTCAATCAGTGCGTCGTTTTTATCTCCATTTGGTCAGACCGTTGTCAAACCTTCTGCACCATCTCCTCCGTAATAATGTTGGTTCATTTTGAATTGGATGGACATTGGGCCAAAAGGCCTTTGATGATCTCAAAGACTCTCTGTCTTTCTCCACCTGTGCTTACACCTCCACCGCAAGGGGGAGCCTTTCTATCTTTATATCTCTGTGACTGACCATGGCTCTGGGAGCCATGATTTCCGCATCCGGGACACTGTGTAAACAAGCGTCGTTACACCATCGTACCCTCCATGAGTATGAGACCCGTTACTCCGAAGCTGAAAAACTATGTTGTGCTCTCTTCTTCGTCAACGTCTAAGCTTCGTCATTTATCTCCTTAATCATAAACTTACGTTGTCACAATTTCAATCCCTTAAGACATTCATGCAAGCCTTATCAAATGATCGTATCACTCGTTGGCTCATGCTTATGACTGAATTTGACCTCGAGTTTATCCCTCTTATCCCCAAAAGTCTATCAAGGTCAGGTTATTGCAGATCATTGGCTGTAACTCCCTCTTCCCGACACTCGTTGGACCCCCTTAGCTTATTCCCCGATGAATATATCCACAAATTGATTGGTCTATCTCCATTTAAAGAAGCTCTTCTTTGATGGATCCATGCCAGCAAGGGGAGGATGCAGGTTTTGTGATTAATTCCCCTTGGGGCATACGCCTATCCCCCCCAGTCGCACACAAGTTGAACTGTGAGTGCCCAATAATATGGCTGAGTACGAAAGCTCTTGTCCTGGTCTTCAAAATGCCAAATTAATCTCGGCGCTTCGTCATATTGATCTTTTGGTATTCTGACCTCATGTTAT
Organism: Taxus chinensis; assembly: GCA_019776745.2. NCBI lineage: Eukaryota > Viridiplantae > Streptophyta > Pinopsida > Cupressales > Taxaceae > Taxus > Taxus chinensis. The sequence goes on along the minus strand of CM034152.1, from coordinate 724,508,990 downwards.
CAGGTCCCCACGGGTGTCTTCAATCGCAAGAATATATCCTTCAAAAATATCGTGACATCGTTCTTGCCCAACCCAATCTTTGATAAGTTCACTATCCAGCCATTCCTCGCACTGCGAACACGATTCCGCAAGATACAATGGCGCCTCCTTATCCCCCTCACGTATCCCGCCTTTTAAATACCGAAGGCCTCACGTCTTTATGTGGCTGTGCAACGATTAGATCAACCTCTCATCTTGAGCAACTACTTCGATCATGTTGTCACAACCCATACTCCGGATGAGTGGTATCAACAGATAGTTTGATTATCTTCTCATATTCGATCCTTTCCTCCAGATCGACTTCCATGTAACGTCTTATTCTCAGAATTCGAGCTCGAAACTCGCGAGAAGGCATGCAAACGAGAAATTTGTGGGTTTGTTTGGCTTGTCGTGATTTTCGGTCTTCTCTCTCTCTCTGCTTGTTTACTGGTTCTTCGCACCAATTCTCTTTGAGTTGCATGGCAAGTATGAACTGCTATAGCCCTCTTTTCTCTGTCATGGAGGATATATATGTGATGGAGATAGCAAAATTTTGTTGGTCGCTTTATCGTGGAAAAAGAAAAGGAAGTTTGAGCTCTTCCTGTGGTCTGCTTCGGAAATTTGATCAAAAATCCAGGCATGCCCTAACCCTTGAAATCTGGCTTCTGTTCTTTCAAGGCTTTCATTAAGAACCACTTCTGTTCAAATGTTTTTTTAAAATTTATTAATTTTCTAATGGAGACTTGTTTGATTTTTGGCACTGAATCTCTTCTGGTTCGATTTTTCAATTTCCTCTTGATGGGTGTTTATTGAATCGAATTTCGGCTCTATTTGCTTTGAGTATCAATTCTGGCTTATACATGTGAGGTATTTATTTATAAAAGTTTGAGTGTTCAGCCTGTTTGGCGTGAGCCCTTAGATATACCTATGTGTAGTATAAGACCACTGTATGTTTTTGACTAGTGCCGTTGTTTCTTGTTATGGAAACTGTATGGAATGATTTTGATGAATACTGTAAGATTGATCATATTATCGCTTCTTGGAAAATCTGTCGTGGGTTTTGTTGACAGTGTTTAATGATACTTTTTGGGTTTTCATTGTCTTCTAATTTTTTTAGGAGTAAGTAACTGTTGTGTTACCATAGTTTATACGACCTAGCCTGAAGTGGTTTCCCTGTGATTGTGTTAGCGGGATTACTTGTGGACTGTGTATAATATAGTACACCTGTACTTTATTGTATCGACTCAGTGGAGTCCATGATAGAATCGTATATTGCTATCTATTGCTGGGAATGTAGATCATCCATAAGTTTTGTGAATGGAATTTCGTGGAAGCCTGGTAAGAAGAAACAGGTCTTTTGGCTACTGTTATTTGAAATAATTAAAGGGTAAAGACTTCCTGGGTATGCATTTCATTTCTATGTGAAAGCTGTTCGAAAGTTTCGAAGCGGCTCAGTTGATTTCCTTGCTTGAAATGGGTATTCGATTTGCTTCACTTGTTTCATTCTGAATGTTTGCCATGAATGGCATAGATGGATTTATCAAACCAATTTCATAGTACGTTGCTGTAGGGTTCAGTGGTTATGAGTACAAAACCATTAATAGTTTACAGTATGAATTCATATGCATTTGCTTGAATTGTTACCTCCGTTTGAATCAATTGAAATTCTGGAAAGGTAGCTGGTACTTTTGTCTCTTTCTGAACTTGACTTTGGACACCGTCTTTATCACTGTTGAGATCCTTGAATATGGATGACTGTTTCGTGTTCTGATCTTGTTTGGGTAAGTCGCGGAATACCACACTAAGACTTTCCTGCGCCAAGTAAGGATCGATTGGTTGTATTCCCTTCTTTACTTCAGTCTGATTTGACTGAGCAAGAATAAGTATGCTATGTTCTTTTCCATTTAACTGTCCGATTTGACTGTGCATGATTTGGAAATACTGTGTGGTCAGCATAGCATAGTCCCTAGGAAACCTCAAATTGCTTGATGCAATAGGTTGTTGTTTTCAGCGATACGCTTGTAGTTTCTTGTTTTCAACTTGTGTCAAAGCCTTACTGTGTAAAGGAGCTAGCATTGGGCTTAGGGTTGATACATGAATTGCTGATGTGTTAGTTGCTGTACATGAGTTTTGCTATGTTTCTATTCTTGATTTAGAACAGCGATCTTACTTGTGCTTGTTTAACCTGTTCATTTATATGCTGGTTGAATGTTTTTATATCTAAGGACGGTTCAGTGATGAAATTTTGTGAAAGGAAGTAGGAATGGGATAGGTTCTTTCTCTTCCTTTATTTAATACTTGTTGATATTTATCTAACAGTGGGAAATTGTTTTGTAACATATTGGTGGAATTCTGATTGTTATGTTGTTCCCTTTTGGAAGAATGAAACGATCTGACCAATGTTGTGATTTTGGATTCAATGATTGTTGGTACATTCGTTCCTTGATTCTTTTAATATTTGATGAAATATTAGAAAGTGAATAAGACTATTTGTAACAATGATAGAGTTACATAATTGTAATCATTCTGTATTACAAGGACATAGTCTGAATATGTTTACTTATTTGGATATTTGATCTCGTTTAAACAGGGTGTTTAATGAAAACAATTGATGGATTGCAATTGTTTTAAAAGTTAGTGCTTATCATGCTCAGTTCATTGAACTAACTCATGCTGACTATTTTTGCAGATGGTTACCGTAAGAGGTAAAAGCAATGCAGATCTGACAAGCTGATCAGATTGTTTATTTGATTTGTAATGAATTACAGCTTGATTTTATATATGTACTAAATGGGAGAAGATGTTTCTTTTCCGTTAGCATTGTATCAAGTATGCTGTTGCATAAAATGTAATTGTATAGTTTTGAAAGGAATGGAAATAAGTGTTTGATACTTATGTGTTGTATTCTATTTCTGAAGATGACCTTCTTCGGTTATGTAACGAAGGGGCATTGTTATTATTGTATAATATGGATGCTTTTGTGATTGACAATGAAAGCCTGTAAGTAAATGAGATTAAATTCTTATGAGTGTTTAGTAGTTCTAATTTGTTCTAGCAAAAGCAATATTGGAATTAAATTATTGTCTTTCTAGAAGATAGGTTAAAATTGAGCCTAAAGAGAACGCTAAACAAATTGGATTAAATTACTAATCCCTAGTCTTAAGTATGAAAGGAAAACAGTAAATTGGATTCTTAGTCACGTATATCTTTAAACTAAAAAAGTATGATATAAATTCAGTTAAGAGAACTGATAGGCAATCAAATGGAGTTCAGATGGCAATCTCAAGCAAAGGTTATTCGATATTGTCTGATTCTGTTGCTTTAGAATCAGGTGTATTCTAATGACTCCTTGATGGGAACTTGACCGTAATATCTCTACCATGTAATGGGTTTTAATAGAGGAGGGTCGTCTTAAGACAAAGAATCCAGGGATTTGGAAAGGCTAACCTTAGGGAAAAGTCTTTAAAAGTAATTTAAACTCAAGTGCGTAACGCTTGTTATTGGGTAGATCTTTTCGAGGCGGATTTAAAGGCTGACAACATAAGTCGACTGCAGGGCTGTACCTCCGAGGAGATTAGGATCTTCTCGAAGTTACAACAATGCAGATGACTTATGGCGACACCCTTTGCATTGATCTCTAAGATTTACACTTGATTTCACACGAGTTACCCTGGGACCGATTAAGAACGTGGTCATGTTATAAGACTGCCTTGGAGATTTGGGGTATCATGACACACTGGTTAAACTGCAAGGTTGAACCAGTATGTCATCATATCCCTAATCCTCGTGGGCATCCATATAACATTATCACCTTGTTAATCTGCCTCCGAGTGATTCAGTTGTGAAAGGAAGGACTGACAGTAGTCAGTATAAGACATTCTATATAACATATGAATGGGGTGAAGGACGTATTCCAGATTGACGAGTATGCCGTTAAGGAATACGAGACATGAACAGTATGTTTTCAAATCTTTGGCCAAAGTATCGCAAGCTGCTGATTGCGTTGTCCTAATTCACCTAGTCTAAGGGATGGGATGCCGATGAATAATGGTAACAGTTATTCAGTTAGATTCCTTGGACAGAGCATTCTGAATCCCAGATTAGGGAAGAGAACCGCAAGAGTGTTGTGTTAAATAAAAACACTAACTCTTTTTACTCATGAATAGATCGGTAGATTACCGAGTCATGGAATGAATAGATCAGAGGTATTCCGAGTCATTACGGCTGCATATGGTTGTCTGTTATATAAATGGTTATTTGAATTGTGAGTTCTAAATTATGTATTTAGAACCAGTATGCAATTATCAAAAAATAAAAAATAAAAAATTTGACTTGTTCTATTGTCTAAAATGAGGATGTTAAATTGACTTGTTCTATTGTCTAAAAATTGACTTGTTCTATTCTCTAAAATTCACCCAATGTATACCCCCCTCGTTTGGGGTCCATGTGGTGTTGCTAAGAGTATGTGGCCTAAAGGAGAGGACCAGATGTTGATCTGAAACTGATGGCCTCCAGGGGAGGGAATGTGCTTGGTAGAAACCAAGGCATATGCAAACAAAGTTGCTGAAAATATGTGTTAGTGCAAATAAGTTAAATATGTAGATATAGGACAATGTGTAATCTAACAAGCAATAAGACAAATTAGACCATGAAAATCAAATTACAAAGATGGGACATCACTCACAATATCATAAAACAATCAGGGATGAAGTGGCCAAAAGCATACAATGTGCACATGATACAAAGGGCATAACCCACAAAAAATGGAAAACAATGAAAAAAATGATAAGTAAAGAGTAACAAACAACAATGGTGTAAAATAGTTCCTACAAGACAAATTTTGCACACAAAGCACGCATTAGCATGTTAGGAAGATAAACATTATGTTAAGATGTGTATGATTTGATTGAAGGTAGTGTGCCAGTATGAGTAATAAGTAGTATAAATTGAAACAATAGCACCTGTAGTGTGTACAAAAGTAGATACCCCCAGGAGCCATTGCAAGAATGGTAAGAGGTACAATACCAAACATCCATGCTGCGTGTAATAGATCTATGTAAATTTTGCATTCACAACTATAAGGCAAGAGAAAATGCATGTGTATATAGAAAATATAATGACATACGAGATATCTGTCTAACATATTAAGAAAAGTGTACATACGAGTATGAGTAAGCAAGAATAATGTGCAACCAATATATGTAGTATGTTGTGAGTTTGAATAGAATGGAATGTAAAGTGAGTGTCACCCTCAAAATCCCCCTCATTTTTCAAGTCATGTTTCGAAAATTTTGATTTGGTGTCTTTGATAGATGTTTGATCAGATTGAGAAGTCTGGAGGGATAGGAAAATTTGTGCTTTGGAGAAGTTGGTGCTCATTTGCAATCTCACCCTGAATTTATCTTGCAGTCCAAATGGTTTGATAAAATTTATATCTTCTCGTCTAGATGCTTGAAAATTGTTTATTTCATTTGAATGAAATTTTCAATCCTTATTTTTTGGTTGTGGATCGTGTGGAGGCTTGTATTGTTTGCAGTTTCTCTTTCCATGGAGAAAAATTTGAAATTTGGGAGTAAATGGTGTATTTTCCCCTCTGTATTTTTTTCTATAGTCTTGAATGACAGGCGTATCTTCCATGTCAATTTTTAGGCCCCAGAATCCATGAGTACATGGACATCTCTAATTGGATGCGGCACAACAAATTATTTTGCAAACTTATCATTTTTTGTTATTTTTTCAAAAGTGTCAAATTTGTTCTGTGGCCCCGAAGGATCTTGATTGGTCGAATCAAGCTAATGCGGGAAGGCAGATTGTTAGAGAACTTTGAAGATTTTTGATTTATTTCCAAAAGGAGTAAAGTTACAAAAATGAGCCACAACTCCGCTGAAGCCATGTATTAAATACCCGTTGAAAATTCAAAGTGGAGAGGTGGGTTATAGGGACACTTTAGGAATTTTAGCTTTGTTTCCATAAAAGGCATAAAATGATAAAGTGAACTGCAGCCCTGCTCATGCCAAGGGATAAAGTCAAATGTTGAGCCCACATCGAAAGTCAATGTGGAGAGGCAAGTTATTGGGACACTTTAGGAATTTTGGCTTTGTTTCTATAAAAGGTGTAAAGTAATAAAGTGAGCCACAACCCAACTCGTGTCAAGGAATAAAGTCAAATTTTGAGCCCGCATCAAAAGTCAAAGAATTCGAGAAAGGAAGTTTTCAATTGAAAATTCTAAGGCTAAAATCGGATAAGTATAGAAGGACCAAGAAAGGTGCCACATGTTTATTCGACGCAATTTTTGTATGTTGCATGAACGCGGAGACCCTAAATGTATGCAAGACCTCCACATGGTTAGATTCCAAAAAGACAAATCCAACCATTGAATTAGCTAATTATAAAGATCTGGTGGAAGCCTTCATGCATCGTAATGATGCACCTGCAAAAGATTAGTTCAAAATAGGATCCTAAGTGAGTGCAAACTCTCCATGTGCTTCATCGGCACAAATTCAGTGGAATGGCCCAAAGAGAGACCTTGAACTAGTGTCAGCCCTCCATGTGTCCCAAGTCTAAAAAGGGGAGACTGGCCATTTAAAAGTCCAGAGTCTGTGGAATCCTCCACTCGTCCAATCCACACTCTTTCGAAAGTGATAAAAGTTCTGGGGGCAGTCATGCCAAACATGCACCAACCCTCCACGTGTCTTTGGTAAGGCAGAAAGTTTTTTCCAAACTTTGGAGGGACTTAGGTAGAATATAAAGGAAATAGAGTGGGCTCGTGTGTGAAGTCCATGTGTTAGGTTCGGTGCAACTACAAGAGTAAAAAGAGGGGGAAAAATATTGAAGATGCACGAGGTTGCCACATGGCCCCTGTATGGACATACAATTTCACATATTGCAAACCCACATTAAACGCCTGACCCCGCAATTTTTAGACAACCATGTCTTTCAACCAGGAGCTCACAACTGAGTGTAAAAGGAATTTTCAAAGAGCTCCTGATGCCTACTACTCACCCACCACCATTAATGATCCAACCATTTTCAAGGCTTTAAAGTCTCTCTCCTATTGCCATAGAAACATAAAATATTATTTTTAGCAGGATTTAATGGTTGGAAATCTGGAAAACATCTTTCACACCATTAATACATGATCTGATTACTTCAAATAGATCAGATTTGATCTGATCTTCCATCCTTCCTTCTCCAACATGCACCAAACAAACATGGAGAACTGACTGGATATCTTGATTTGGGTGAAAATATGGAAAACATCTTTCGTGCCATTAATATGTGATCAGACAACTTCAACTAGATCAAATTTGATCTGATCTTCCATCCTTCCTTCTTCAGCATCCCAAAGACATGCAGAACCAGATTTGATAGATTGTAGGTGGATTTTCAGGGGCATTGATGGTTGGTGGTTGAGCTTCCAAATCATATTTTCTTCCTTCTCTTCTTCTCCTCTTTTCACTTCATCTATAAATGTAAGAGCTTGGCTCATTGCAAATGTTTGACTCTGATACTTTTGAAGTGTAATTATAGAATGAAAGTAAATCAATACAAAAGGATTTTCCCCATTTCTCTATCTTCCTCCATTGTCCCTTCTTGCTTACCTGAAATTCGTGGATCATTTATCTTCTGTAATAAGAAACTTTGTGTTCTTATTGATATGATTTCTAGAACTTTGTGTATATGGAATGATATCTTATGCTTTGAATGTGAATGATTATATTCTATATCACTCTTGCTTAGTACGTATAGGGTTATACTCGGCTATCTATATTTCCTGAAAGTACTGTTATATTCTTTGATTTCCTTTCTTCAATTCTTCCATTCATTTTGTATTGATAATCTATTTTGGTATAAAAGCATTTCAAGATGTCAGAGGTCCAACCTTAAGATGAAAGTTGTACATTTGTATATAAGCTTTGTTGTTTGCTTTCAATAAGGGAACCTCTCCCATAAAGAGGAGGGACTTGTTGTCCCCTGATTGTGGTTTTGTTAAAGTACCATTTTAAAACCCAATAGTTTTTGGTGACTCTACTGGGGATTTCATTTCAACGCATCCCTTTCTAAAAGAACAACTTCAAGATCATTTTTTATCTGGCAACTCTACGGTATACACCAGGGATCAAACTTTTGTCATGTTCATTCTATTGATCTATGAACCTTTCAAGGAATGAAGGTAAAATGAAAAACAATTTTTGGCCCACATCACAAATGAGTGATAGTGATAGTGATGAGGATGATGATGGAGATATCCCTATTAAAAGTTTTCAAGCTCCAGTCAGTCTAAAACATGTTCAGTTTCTACAGAACTTCTACAAAGGTGTAAATCCAAGATTGTTTCCACAAACAGTTCATAAGATAAGTACAACTTCTCAAAAAAGGTAAAACAAGATGAAGAACACTTAGTCAATGAATTTGAGACACCTTGTAACAAAGAGGAGAAAATTCAAGTTCTAGAAGCTGATCATGATCAGGTATTCATTCCTCAACATTATCTCAATTCCACCAATGAATGTCTTCTTATTGCTCCACCTGATGCATGTCAATTTAATATTCCTTCAAATAATGAAGAAGACAAACAACTTGAGGCTTTCTTTCAACCTGAAATAGAGTCTGTAGAAGATATGTCATGTACTAAGGTTGAATGTTCTTATTTTGAAAGAAGTGCCCTATGCCGGTGGAAGTGGATGTTCATCATAACAAAATGGACAAGATCCCTCTCTCTCCTATGACTGAAGAATTTCAATGCACTGAGATGAAGATCATTGTAGGACCATCCTCTTGTTGTTTTAAGTTCTTCTCAAAGATAAGCAAGTGTCTATACCTGAAGAAAAAGAAATTAATGAGATCACTAGTTCCCCTGTTATATCTATGGATGAGATGAGCACACATGAGCCTTTTTGTAGTCCTTCAAAACAAATAGAAAATGGAGAGCCATGCCTGGAATATTTTCTTCACAACTATGACAATCCTGTCTTAGCTCACCCTTCAGAATGCAAAAAAAAGGAAGAGGATGATGTTTTTGATCAATCTTTACTTAGTCTGACAGCATTTCAATTCCCTGCTAATCATGAAGACAAATCAGCAATGCAGCTTGTACCTAAGAGTCATGATCTTCTAGAATCAGGTGCTGATTTTGCAAAAACAGACAGGTATGTTTTTCAGAAACATGGTCAAGATTACACCTAATGGTAAACCATCCAGTACCTTTTTCCAAATTCCTCTTGAAGATGGTTACAAGGAAAATTCAATGGAAGTTAATGTTTCTCATGAGATGTGCCATGGTGATAATTGCAATCTTCATTCATATGCTAGCATCATTCCATCAAAATAGGGAGTTGACACTATTGGGATTGGATTTTCCCATGGATCCATAGTTGTCAGAGTTTGGTGATGTGCATAAATTAGTATGAAGGTAGTCGAGGGTTGTACAAGTCTTTGTATGACACTATTCATCCATAGAAGAGGAGCCTCAGAAGATATTCAGTTCTTCACAAGGACTGAATGTTTTTAGTATGGAGTATCACTATCTGGATGGTCTTCTTTCCTCAATTTTTCTTTTCAAGCCACATAGTGTTCCCATGATATTTTGGTACGCCCAACTACTCATCTTCAATTCACAGGTGCCTCATAATTTCACCATGTTATTCCACAAAGGTACTTATTTTTCTCATCCTGTCTCTGGAGTTGTGTAAGTTTCATGCAGTCCTTCTTCTTTCCCTTGTAAATATCCTCTTATTTCTTTGTATATACTTTCCTTGTTTTGGCTTGTTTCCTTTCAATGTGTTTTGTATATATGTTTAGTGTTTTTTTTTTGTCTTTCCTTTTTGGTTTGTTTCCCTTCTGTGTGTGTTGTTTTTTCTTCTGTATTGGTTTTACCCTTTGAACTCTATTTTCCCAATGGATAAGGCACTAGTCTACTTTCCTAGAGTTTTTCTATGAGTTCTTGATCTTGCCTCGTTCCTCTGTCCCAGCCAAGTCATCCCCAGAAAGAGCCAGTTGTTGTCACCCTCAAAATCCCCTCATTTTTCAAGTCAAGTTTCAAAAATTTTGAGTTGGTGCCTTTGAGAGATGTTTGAGTAGATTGAGAATTCTAGAGAGATAGAAAAATTCATGTTTTGAAGAAGTTGGTGCTCATTTGCAATCTCGCCCTGTTAATTTAAATCTTGCAGTCCGCATGGTTTGATAAAATTTCTGTCTTCCCGTTTGATGCTTGAAATTTTTTTCTCTCATTCGAATGAAATTGTCAATCCTTCTCTTTTGGCTGTGGATCATGTCGAGCCTTGGTATTGTTTGCAAGTTCTCTTTCCATGGAGAAGCAATTTGAAATTCAGGTTGTAAATGGTGGAGTTTACCCTCTCTATATTTTTTTATACATAGTCATGAATGATGGGCATATCTTCCGTGTCAATTTTTGGCCCCAACATCCATGAGTACGTGGACATCTCTAATTGGATGCAGATGTGGTAGATTATTTTGCAAACTTATCATTTTTTTGTATTTTTGCAAAAAGTGTTCAAATTGGCTCCATGGCCTTGAAGTATCCTGATTGGTTGAATCGAGATAAGGTGCCAAGGCGTATCGTACAGAGCACTTTGAAGATTTTGGCTTTATTTCCAAAATGATAAAGTTACAAAATGAGCCGTAACTCCCCTGAAGTCCATGTATTGAATATCCATTGAAAATTCAAAGTGGAGAGGCGGGTTGTCGAGACACTTTAGGAATTTTGGATTTGTTTCCATAAAAGGTATAAAGTTGTAAAGTGAACTACAACCCATGTGCCTCATGCTAAGGGATAAATTCAAATGTTAAGCCCAAGCATCAAAGTTAAAGTGGAGTGGCGGGTTGTCGGGACACTTTAGGAATTTTGGCTTTGTTTCCATAAAAAAGTGATAAAGTGATGCGGCCCCGCTCATGCCAGTCTAAAGTCAAATGGATGAGCCCCATTGAAATTCAAAGCAGAGAGATCAGTTATTGACACTTTAAATTTTGGCTTTGTTTCCATAAAAGGTGTAAAGTGATAAAGTGAACTACCCCCACTCATTCCAAGGAATAAAGTAAAATGTTGAGCCTGCATCAAAAGTCAAAATGGATAAAGGAAATGTTTGATTGAGGCCTGAATCGGCTAAGTATAGAAGGACCATGGAAGGTTCCATGTGTCTCTTTAGCACACTTTTGTTATGGTGCAAAAATGCGGAGACCCCAAACGTGCGTAGGCCCTCCACATGGTCAGAGTAAGAAAAGAAAAAGCCAGCCATTGAATCAGATAAGTATAAAGAGTCGACGGAAGCCTCCACGCATCCTAATGACGCACCTCCTAAGGCCAAGTTCAAAGTAGATCCTAAGTGAGTGCAGAAGCTCTCCACGTGTCCTCATTGGTGCAACTTCAAAGGCATGGCCCAAAGAGAGACCCTGAACTAGCGCCAACCCTCCACATGTCCCAGGTCTAAAAAGGGGACAACAGCCATTAAAAATTCCAGAGCTCGGGATAGGCCAAAGGAAGCTTCCAGCGATCAATTGGCGCATCTTCAAAGTTAAAATCCAGAGGCGGTCCCCAAACGAATGCGCTACCTCGCCACGTGGTCAGAATCAAGAGGGGACATAGCCAACTATTGAAAAGTATAGAGTTTGCGAAAGCCTTCACGCGTCCAATCGGTGCTCTTTCAAAAGAAAATTGGGAGGTAGTTCCAAACGTGTGCTAGGTCCTCCACGTGTCAGGATTAAGCAAAAATCTTTGCCAATAGCGAAGGATTTAGGCAGAATACAAAGGAACTTTGAGTTTTGCCCGCTTTTGATGCCAAAGTGTCAGTTTGGCACAATTTCAGGCCCGTGGATCCATTTTGCAAAAATTGCATTTTTGCCATTTTTGTACAGATTCGATTCAAATATTCAAATGGGCATAAATTTTTCTCCAGGGCTCGAAATTTGACAAATTTTATACTGTTGGAAATATCTTGGTTTCCTTTACGCCATGGAAGCATAAAATATTTTTTTCAGCAGGACTTGATGGTTGGAAATATGGAAAACATCTTTCACACCATTAATACATGATCTGATTGCTTCAAACATATCAAATTTGATCCGATCTTCCATCCTTCATTCTCCAACATGCCAAACAGACATGGAGAACTGACTGGATATCTTGATTTGGGTGAAAATCTAGAAAACATATTTCAGTGCCATTAATATGTGATCAAAATACTTCAACTAGATCAAATTTGATCTGATCTTCCATTCCTTCCTTCTTCAGCATGCCAAAGACATGCAGAACCAGATTTGATAGATTATAGGCAGATTTTTAGGGGCATTGATGGTTGGTGGTTGAGCTTCCAAATCATATTTTCTTCCTTCTCTTCTTCTCCTCTTTTCGCTTCATCTATAAATGTAAGAGCTTGGCTCATTACAAATGTTGGACTCTGATACTTTTGAAGTGTAATTATAATCGAAAGTAAATCAATACAAAAGGATTTTCCCCTTTCCTCTATCTTCCTCCATTGTCCCTTCTTGCTTACCTGAAATTTGTGGATCATTTATCTTCTGTAATAAGAAACTTTGTGTTCTTATTGATATGATTTCTACAACTTTGTGTCTGTGGAATGATATCTTATGTTTGAATGTGAATGATTATGTTTTGTATCACTCTTACTCAGTACTTATAGGGTTATACTCTACTATCTATATTTCTTGAAAGTATTGTTATATTCTTGCTCTTTCCTTTCTTCAGTTCTTCCATTCATTTGTATTGATAATCTATTTTGGTATAAAATCATTTCAAGATGTCAGAGGTCCAACCTTAAGATGAAATTTGTACATTTGTATATAAGATTTGGTGTTTGCTTTCAATAAGGGATCATCTCCCATAATGAGGAGGGACTTGTTGTCCCCTGATTGTGGTTTTGTTAAAGTACAATTTTAAAACCCAACAACATGAGATGAGGTTCATTTATAAATGCCCCTCAATAGTCAAGAATGAACCATAAAACAAGAGTGCATCATCAGGAAATGGTTTGAATTGTGTGCTAGAAAGATATGATCGACAAAGGGTAGAGCGTAAAGAGTGAGTGAGTGCATTGTGAGGTTCATTTTAGATTTAGATCCTCAACAGTTGAGTATGAACCATGGAACTAGAGTGTGTCATTGGGAAGTGTGTTGTGTGATAATTAGAAAGATGAATCGTGAATGAGCCGAGTGTGAAATGTGTAGTGTGTGAGGTTCATGAATGTAGTGATTCCTCAACAGTCAAGTGTGAACCATAGCACAAGAGTGCGTCATAGGGTAATGATGATACAAATGTATCAAGATATGTGTGAAAGATTATATCTAAAGCATGAAATTAAATAGTAGAAATGCAAGGCACCAGACAAGGCTAGCAGGGGGGGAGAGTAAGCATGATGCCGACTAATTGTATGGTGATGAAGATAAATCAAGTAATGTCATCTAAGAGATCATCATTGTCATGGTCGAAATCAAATGGAGATGCATCCGAGACCTGGTAAGAAATAGTATGTGGTTGATCAAGTAAGGAGCCATGATGACATATATTGTACATGCCCATTGCATATTCTTCATCAGTGAAAGGTGGAAATGGATATCCATGTGCATAACATTGAGTAAGATTTTATGAATAGCCAAGAAATGAGTCATTGCACATAAAAACATGGCCGAAGGGCATGGGGAATGAGATGTCGACATGATCAAGATCTAAGGTGCCACCAATGTAGTCAAGCCATAATTGACCAAGAGTAAGTGGAGAAAGGAGAGGAATTCTTGTGAAAAATATTGATAGATGAAATAATTAGAGGCCATATGAAGTAGTAATGTGAACATACCCATTATATAAATGAGGAGAATGTGATGGAGGGATGAGATCATCTAATGTGAATCCTAGCCGATTCAAGCCATCATGTGTGCAAATAGTCTTAGAGCAAGTGGGGTTGAATGGAATGTGCAGTCAGTGATTATTATTCATGAAGAGAGTGCATTTGAATGGAGGAAGTGAAATGCATATTTCTCATAAGAAGGAAATGAAGGTGGTAAGACATTTGATGTATGGACACACCCTCAATAAATCACCATAACATTACTATAAGGAGGGGGTGATACTGGAGTGGATAGAACAACATCTAATTCACAAAAAATTCCTTCGAGTGGAGACAAGTTTTCTAGGTAGTATGTGGGTCATGGATCAACAGTAGGATGTATAATAGTAGAAGTCAGAATAGGTAATGCAGTAGTTGGGTCTAGGTTGCAATATTGGAATGAGGTATCATCAACGGGAAGTGAATATTCAAAGCACTTATGCAATAATTTGACACACTGATAAACTGTAGAAGGAACTGATTGTATTTTTTGAAGCCATGACCTACCGAAAAATAAATTATATGAAACAGGGAGATCAAAAAAAAATACTATAAGAACTATTTTTGGCTCAATTGTGACAGGAAAAAAAATAGTGCGAAGACATGGACGTGTAGTAGAATCATACACATGTAGATAAATAGATGTTGGGTTAAGGTTAGCCACAGAAATACCTATATTATGAATGAATGATAAATGACATAGATTAATCTCAGATCCATTGTCAACTAAAGTTCACTTAACACCCAAGTTATATACGCATACTCGGATATAAAGAGGAGGAAAATTGTCATAAAAATAAATATTGTTAGCTATAGTAGATGGAAAAGAATGATGCCGAGAGAATGCATCAAAAAATGTGAGATAAACAATTTCTAGATCAATAGTATAAGGTATGCGAGTACTAGCCAAGAGAGTAAAATTTTTAGCCTGAAAATCAAGATTAAATAGCGAGAAATCATGAATGGAGATATCCATGATGAGAATATCCTAGGAAAATGAGAGCAATGAAAGTATAAAGACCCTAAGAGTATTAGAATGAGATGGGTTCACCAAGTGATTTAACAAATATTGAAATTTGGAAAATCCTAATTACAAATTCACAACACAATGATAATGTAATAAAGTACATATTTGACCTAAGCAATAAGCAATTAAAATTTGAAACCCTAAGTGCAATGCAAGGGAGAAAGCACTTAGTTGATTTCCAAATTATTCCTAGACTGTTCCGAACTATACAACTGATAAACGTGAGGAGAAAAATGTCATAAATGAACCCAGAAAATTGTGTGAGTTTTGGAAATGCTGGGACTGGGGTGCTTGTACTGGGTCAGGGGCGTCAGGGCATCATGGAACTTCTGTAGGCACCTGTGACTACGTAGAACCTTAGAAAATAATTTTTTTAGTGTTGTAAGATGTTTTCTAAATATCATTGCTAGTCACTTGTATGTCACTGGTTGATCATTGAGCTCACCTAAAACCTGTAAAGAGAAAGAGCATCTGCAAAACCCCAAAACACATCAACTCTTAAAAATAAAAAAAAGATGCAAATGGGGAGTCAAACTGACCTTGGTGGTCACTCGGCTAAGTGAACTTACGATCTAAGTGCTACACTACATTTCAACCTCCATGTAGTTCTGTGTGTTTGTGAAGAATCGTGCCCTAGATGGCTCTTGTGCAAGATGAACTGAATAACTAGCAATAACTAAATATAGCAATGTAAGTAGATGTGTGGATGTTAAAATGAACTTCCCTTCCTATGAAGTTTATGTAGAAGAATACAATCCCTTATCCCGTGAATGGATTCTTTGATTCTCTTGAAATTACTTTCGATGCAACCTTAGGTGATAGTAATAGATGCTTAGATCTTTGTCCTTTATTATGATCACATAGGTTTTTATTTATATGATTCCCTTGTTTGAGTTTCATAATTAACCTCTTAAATTTTGACCACCAAGAAAGCAAGATGCCCAAAGGCTAGAAAAGACCCAAACTATGCGAGCAAGATACAAACAGGGTAGGGGAACCTAGAGGGGATGGGGGCACATGGGTGCTAGCGTCCTAGTTGAGCACTGGTGTCCAAAATCAGAAAATCCGAAGTATCGAAAGTCAGACTGGGCAATAGGGTATGTAATACTAAGAAGAAAACAAGAAAGAAATCAAAGAGGCCAAAGACAGTGGTCAAGTAGTACTTTTCTTGCCTATGAATCATATGAATAGTGGTATGTGATTAGGACCTAGAAATGTACCCAAGTGCGTGATTTAGTGTCTACATCAACTAAAGGCCAAAGAAAAAACTTTAGTACTCCAAGGGCCAAGGAAATTGTAAGGAACCCATGAAAAAAACTTGTAGAAATCGTGGCAAATGTCCTTATAACCAGTTTCATAGTTTTGGCAAATCTATTAATGACGTGCCTCAACTTAGTGGAAAAAATGGTAAAAACATAAAAATAGTTGTAGATTGAATGGTGAACCCAGCGTTATTTATTTAATTCTTAAAACTGATTTGGAAAATTTCACCTTTGTCAAATATTCTCTCTAGCAAAACTATTTGTTTTACTGACACTCACTTGAATTTATAGCACTAAGAAGACATGAACATTGTCAAATATTGAACAAGAAAACAAAGTAGTTTTAGTGTTTGTTTTAATTGAGAATGCTTCTATTAATAATAAAGTGTTACAATAGTCACAAATCTAAACAATAACAACAAGAAAGGCCCCAAAAAAGGCCAAACTATGAACACAAGGAAAAATACAATTAAACTAAGTACCAATGCATCTGATTAAGTTGGAAATATGTCTGAGAGTATTGTTTTGTATAAGAATTTGAAGGTGATCTTGTATCTTCACAACTTATTGTTTCAGTGTTTCACATGGTGTTGTTCTATTTTTGAATAATAGAAGAGGGGTCTATTGGGGCCCTCATGCTTTAGTGGTGCAACTCAACTTGCAAAAATTAATATGTTGTACACTGAATCACATTCATTTAATTATCAAACCAAGGGACATAAAATTTAAATACTACCGGTGTTGTATGCATTATTAAAATGATTTAAGAGGTTAGAAATGAAATAACTTGTCAAAAACAATGTTGGAAGTAAAAACAAAACTCATATTTATAAATAAACGACTGCTAAATGCTTATAGCTAAAATAAAGTTGTAGATTCAAAAAGAAAATTGCTCCTAAGTAGACATGCATGAAATAAAACAATGGAGGGGATGTGGTAGTCCTCAAGTGGGTCCTGGCTTGGGTGTTAATCCCTTCCTAACATGTGACTAAGAACTAAATAACAAAACTCATATTCTTTTATTGATTTTCAGAAAACATTACATCCAGAAACAAAAGATTAGAGTGATCTTTGTTCTTTGACTCTCTAACTTATTCTCTACAACTCACTAACTTACTTTGAACTAGGAACTACGTTACTAGGCACCAACCTTTTCCTTTATATCTCATCATTACAACACATGAGAAGGAGAGGAATATAACAAGGATTCTTTAACAGAATGAGTGAATGATTCAACACCGTTTTGAAACGTATAATAGGTATTCAAATAGTCAACCAATTATTTTTTAAACACACAAGATGTGTTAATATAACAAACCGTTCTTTATTAAAGACCACATCAAAGACTGATTTATTTCCCAGTTTTCCATGTTCTTTTTGTAACTGCTTCGCTAATGGCATGTAAGGACTTGAGTGCCATAACTACATGTTTGCAAATATCTTTATAAATGTTGGCATTTTGATGTGGATGACTTCCTTTAGCTGAGGATGAGTTGCTACAGACAAGTTCTTTGGCTGTGGACGACTTACTGCGGATACGTTACTTCATTGCGTATGAAAAATTACTCACAACCAAGAGTAGTATAAACACATATAAAATCATCCAAAAAATTTATTGGCATAACAAGAATAAATGCACACACATTATCACAAAATAAATATAATTAGAGATAACTATATTAATTAATCATTATGCCAAGAGTACATGGTTGGGACGGTAATGTTCAACGATTTTCCTTGGAAATACATTAACATGGTTTACAATAGCCATATCAAAATATAAAATGTGATTTGTTATGAAATCAATTTATATAACTCATCACACCCTCAGGCTTAAAATATTAAATTTACTTATTCAAGGGATTCATATCTTCTCTATTGGAAGTTGCATTCTTGCCTAAAATCAATGGGTGTATCTTTGCCCTCTTCTTCTGATAAAAAATAATCACCATTCCTCATGAATATATCCCAAAATATTTCTTGAATCCTCTAATTGATCTGTAAATTTCCTTTCCATGGTGGAATTGGAAAATGAAAAATTGGTGGATGATAACCTATAGGAAACCAATCATCATCACATTTATTAGCTATCTCAATATATTTGTTCACTCTTTGCAAAGTTGGAAGTATGGTTAGATAGGAATGCATATATTTCCTTTGGAGTGTAGGGGATAATTCATTATATATAATTAGGCATGCATGTATAACATTAATTCCATGTTCCATGATCATGTTTCTGACCTCATCATGTGCTTCCTTCCTCATTTTCAACACTATGTTTTTTATTACATCCTATTCTATATAATTGTCATATTGTTCAAAAATTTCATCTATTTTTGTTGCTTTAGCCCTGACATACAATGGTGTAACCTTTTCCATATGTCTATATTCATCTATCTATTTAGCTCTCTTTAATTCATTTGAGAAATAAGAACATAATGCTTTCACATGTACATCCTCAATATACAGAATTGGGATCCTATTTCTATCATATGGAATGACATAATTATGAAAATAAAGTTCACACATCAAAATTTGGAGCTCATGTGTACTATTCTGATACAAAGTAAAGAATTTTCTTGCTGAACAAATATCATATACCATGTTAGAATTGATGCAAACAAAATTATGGTGCAATATTATTTCTTTTAAATATATTTCATAAACACTTGATGGAGGCTTGCATTCCAACATTTATAATGATACTTGTACTGTTTCTTCTTATTTTTGTTTTAGCCTCTTAATCTCTTTGTCTTTGTTCTTCATTTATTTCTTATGTTAGAAGATGAGATCTTATTTTTCCTTGTCACGTTTCATATGAATCATGTCAATATAGGATTCCAATTGTAGCATAATTTTTCAATATTTGGCCCCATAGTCTATGTTGCCATCTCACTGCAAGATGGTTTCTCAGGTGCCCTAATGAGTTCATGAATAAAAACTTGGGGCTGTATTTGTTCTGCATCTTATTCTGGTAGACTATTAGTTTTTTCTTTTTGAACTACCTCTTAAATGACTAGTTCAATGATTACATGATTTTGTTGGTGTACAATTCATCCTTTTACCTCCTCGTATTTTCTCTCTTCATATATTTCCACTTCATGAACCGTTTCCACATTCTAAGCCAGTTCCTCTTGTTCTTCAATGGGTTATTCATGGTCATGAACTATAGTATCAATATCTATTTGCTTTTTCTATAATTTTTTAGGCTCAATTTTTTCCTCTATTGCTTCCAAATCGTGTTATCTAGTGAGATGGGTTATGACTCTGTTGGACTGGAGATTTTTGGACTCTTTTTCCTAAGCATATGAGAATTCCTAGGTGGTTTAGGAGTAGAATGAGAATATTTTGATTTGGCCTTAGAAGTGGAGGTTTTAGGAGAGGATAAATCTAATAGAGTTTGAGCTATAAAAATTCTTTCTAGAGAGATAGGTAAAAGGTTTTCTTCAATATGAGGTAGATCTTCAGAAGTTAGGGGTTCTTGAGTTTGGGAAGTATATAGTGCAACCTTTGACATATGTGCAGATGAGATTTCAGTGTTGCTCCTTCTTTTCCCCATGTTTCCCAACAAAGTTTCAATAGTATTTAGCCTTTCAAATTCATCCCATTGTATTTGATGGCGCTCCTTCTATAAAGTGTTTTGGCTAACTAGGGTTATGAGACAGTGCTTCCCTACCCCTCTAGACTTCTTTACTCATCTTCTCGATAATTTCATGTAAGAAATTTAGGACATTTACTTGAATATTATTCTTCAAATGATTCAAAAATTTGAAATTGACTGTGTTCAATCTCAAATACCACCCTTCACAAGTAAAGTATTGAATAAAAAATTTGGAAGCTTGTGCCCATAAGGGTTTGAGGGATGTTTGAAATGTACCTTTTCTTTCTAAGATGAATTCATCATCAACATCTAAAAATTCCCTTCTCGCTACCTATGGGTTGGATTTATCTAGAAATCTCTCTCCTTGAGCTGGTAGACTAGTAATTTCTGTCAATACTTTATCACTTCCTTATTGTTAACCCTTTTACACTTGCTTCACCATATTTCAAGGTGTTTGTAAATTCTGTTACAATTGCCTCATCAAAACCATGAAAATTGTTGATATACTACATCTAACCATGATTCTCGAAATACCAGACAATATTAGGATAATTTTGGAGTTATACATGCATCGAGGTCTCATTTCTGAGAAACTCACCTCCCATGATCAATAAACAACTTCTCTTAGGCTCAGTACGCAATAATAGAATTTTCTTTTGAAAGAAATTTACACAAATGAATTGAATTGATGGGTTTTCATCATTTTAAACTTTATTGTTGAGGGAACAAATAATTCGTGTAGGGGTTACTAATCATTAATGGATGTGACAACATTGGCTTATGTGGAGGAGGTAAAGTGGACACATCATAGCTTAAAAGAAGACAATATTTTAATGTTACACATGCATGATGACTTAACATAAATCCTAATTAAATATAATTAAACTAATCATACTTTAGTAAAGTTATAAATGGACACACTTATCTTGTTGTTTTCTTGCAATGATTGATGTGCATACTATATTAACTAGAGTCTTGGTGCATGCAAGTGCCATGTGATGATGCAGACTAGATTGTCCTTACTACAAACAAATGATTCCTAGAGAAGGAAATCCAATCAGTTGGGGTGTCGATAATTCCTTGGATGTCTTCCACATGTGTATTCTTCCTTGATTTCTATTATGTAAGCATGAGTTCTGCCAGATGCTAAAAACTAATAGGGACTTATTGCGTGTGGCTGAAAATGGAAATTTTGGTTACTGCATTCTCTCCTTGTGATTGAGATCATTACCTTCTGCAATCACCTGTCATTAAACCCTACAAAACAAAAAATTATATAAAATAAATGGGTTAGCAGAGTGCTAATGATCACTTAGAAAGGTAGATCACAACATTTTTATTTTTCCTTGAATTATTCAACAATATGAACGCTCCAAGGCTACTAAAATCTCCCCAATCCTCTGTAATCTCAGAACATGATACAACAGACTCAACCTATGAGATTTATTATGATGTTTCTTTCTCCATTATTCTCTAATCTCCTTTGAATAGGTCTATGAATGAGCCTTTATCAATTGGATTTTTGTACAATCTTAACTTGTGGCCATTCACCAAAAACTTGAATCTCATAGGATCCATAGTACTAAGATTCACAACTCTATTAGGGAATATATGTTCAATTTCATAGGGGCCTAGCCACCTCGTTCTGAGCTTGCCCTACACATCTTTATATTTTGAGTCCAACAGGAGTGCCCAGTCACCTTCCTAGAATGGTATTGTCTTGATATACCATTCATGTTATTTGATTCTTTATTTTTGCACTATCTCTATGTTATGAACTGTTTGCTTCCTCAATTCATCCAACTCATTAAGTTGGAGAATTCTTTGTCTTTGAGCTTTTGATAAATCTATTCCTTGCTCAAGTGCAGTTCTCAACATTTTATGCTCAAATTTTATTAGCAAAACAACAGTCTTGGAATATAAGAGTTCAAATGGTGTGAAGCTAGTTTTGATCTTCCATGTTGTGTGTTAGGACTTAGAGAACAAATATGTGGAAACAATTCCTCAGATCAAAACAGTAGGAAACTATTTGGCATAATATGTACTTGTAGAAATATAACATCATATATAAACAAAGCACAAAAAAAGACAAGACAAGATTTAACATGGTTCACCTAATTTGGGCTACGTCCACTAAGAACTTGCTCAGATTTTACTATCAACAATCTTCTCTTAGTTACAATTACACTCACAATCTTCTCTTAGTTATGAACTCACAATAGAATTCCTAAAGATGCTAAACCAAATCTAAGACTCAAAATTGATACCCAATTGCATAACCTTGATTACTCTTGATCATCTCCATGATCTTCTAATGCTCTAGATATATTTGATCACTTTGGATATCATTCAGGATGCTCCTAATACCTCTATTTACAAGATTAAAATCCTTCTAGGAAGTTCTATAATGCCAACCCTAGAAAACTTCATTTGAAAAAATTGTGACTGGAGAAAGTCGCGATCTTTCAAATTTTCACAGATAGAAAAATATGTCACTGTGACATTAACAACCAATTAATCAACATAGTTAACAGCAACATACACAGCAATGTCACATCGACTGCACAACAACGTCACAGCAGAGGACTGCAGAATGTCACCTGAAGTCTCCAAACTTAACCGTTCTAACTCCAACGCTTCAACACTGATTTCAAGAAGACTAAAAAATAGGCTCCACACCCCAACAATCTCCCACTTGGAGATTGTTCCCACTGAGAAAAGTCCTCAACCAGTTCATTATTATACCATGAAGGCCAACCAAAGTTGAACGACAACTTCAACTTCTCCCTTATGACTGCCTTGGTCATCATATCCATAGGATTTTGACTGGTATGAATATTTTCCAGCTTCAACTTATCTTCTTCCAAAGTTGTCCTTGATGAAATTATATCTCAGCTAAATGTGCTTCATCCTAGAGTGGAAAGTGGATTTATTCACCAAATGAATAACCCTCTGACTATCACTATGTATTCTCCCAACTTCTTGCTTATGCCCCAAATCATCAAGAAAAATATTGTAGCCAAATCATCTCCTTACTTACATATATGGATCAGCAACATACTCAACCTCTGTGGTTGACAAAGCCATAACCTTTTGTAACCGTGAAATCCATCGCACCGATTGTATCACCAACCGTAAATACATAACCTTTTGTGCTCCTCCTAATCTGTCCAAATCACTTGCCATGTACTGAATATACATAGCCATGCAATGTAGTGTCTAATCCACCAAAACACAATACTAATCCCATGGTCCCTCTTAAATACCGACAGGATCCACTTTACTTCCTGTCAGTGCACTCTACCTGGATCACTCATAAACTTGATCATTTCTCCCACTGCAGGGGAAATATCATGCCTAGTGCATACCATAACATACATCAAGTTGTCAACTATTGATGAGTACAGCAACCTTGGACATTTGGATTCTATCCTCCTTAGTCTTGGGACTGTTACTCCTTTGATAATTTAATGTGATCTGCCAAAGGAGTACCAACCAATTTAGTATCCTGTACCTACTAAACCTCTATAATACCTTCTTTATGTACTCTTCTTGAGATAATACCATCTTCCTCTACTTCCTGTTTTAAGTTATTTTCATACCAAGGATTTTCTTTTGCTGCGCCCAAATCCTTCATAGAAGAGGAGTCACCTAGTTGCTTCTTGAATACCTTTAGTTCCTGCATGTTCTTCCCTACAACAAGCATATCATCCACATACATGCACAAAATAATATAAATAACATCATGAAACTTCTTAATGTGCACGCAATGGTTTGAGTGACACCTGGAGTAACCCCTGATCCTACATAAAACTAGTCAAACTTCTGTATACCACTATCGTAGGAGATTGTTTCAGTCCATACAAACTCTTATTTAATTTGCACACTAACCTCTCCTTCCCTTTGACCTCATAACCATGTGGCTGTTACATATACAATTCCTATTCCAACTCACCATGAAGGAATGTAGTTTTCACATCCAAATGTCTCTAAGTACAAGTCTTATACTGCATACTAAACCAAGAATAGTCCTAATAGAAGTCATTTTAACATCACAAGAAAAAATTTCATAAAAGTATATACCTTTCTTCTGTGCAAATCCCTTGACCACCAACCAGAGCCTTGTAACGTTTTTCTCCCTCCATATTCCTCTTTAATTTTGTACACCCACTTGTTCTGTCAATGCTCTCTTGCCTTCAGGAATATCCACCATATACCAAATCCAGTTATCCATAAGAGATCTGTGTTCTTAATTCATGGTCTACTCCCACTTCTTCCTGGCATCCACCTGCACTGCTTCCTAAAAGCACTTTGGCTCTCCACTGTCAGTCGATAAATAAATAATTTAAATATGGATTAAAAAATTTAGGTTCCCTTCTCTACTGTAAAAGACCTTCTCACCTCAAGAGTTTGGGCTTCCTGATGAGTAGATTCCTAAACTGGCTGTGTCGGAACATGTTGCACCTAAACCGGCCCCTTAGACACCTTCTTATCCACAATTTCCTCTAACACTGTGTATTCTTTCTTTGATTCCTCTTTCTGTTCCTATAACTAATCTTTATACATGAATTTTTCATTAAAGAACAATATCTCTGGGCTGAAATATTTTCTTGTCCTTAAGATTCCAAACACGGAAACCAAAGTCATACTTCACCATATCCAACAAAGGCGCATTTCTCAGAATTAGCCTCTAACTTGGTCAAGGTCAATCGGTATGTCTTCATCATGCAACATCCTAAAAAACAACTAAACAATAGGTCCCAACAATGAAACCAATGATGTAGCCTAGAATTTACTGTGAATAACCTAGGTGCACTGGCACATCACACAGCTAGAATTGAGTGTAGACACCAAAAACATGTCACATTTCATTATCTTCCTCCAAATTAACCTAATAAGCAAATTCTACACGGGCGATCGATTTAACCATAATTCGATCAATCATAACCCCTTTCGTACATCACAATAACCCTCATTCACACACCCAAGGATTTAATTAACATCAATTAATTAAATTCTCCCTTTACCCACTCACCAAAGCCACCTCACCATGCCACTGGACCGACCACCTCACCCAACCACCTCATCCTTCCACTACCCCACTTGCTCCTCCACCTCACCATTCCACTACCCTACTTGCCCCTCCACCTCACCATTCCACTCCCCACCTTGCCCATACCTTACCCATACCTAGCCCATGCACTTCTAGAAAACCTTAATGGTGGCCAATCGACTCATAGGACCCCTCTTTGTCCTATTACCCATTCTAAGGGCAGAGGACGCATGTGCTCTGCCACTCAAAATCAAGTGCAGAAGGCATATTCCTTACCTTCCAAAAAACAAATCCCCCCAACATAACCAGTTTCAGTTACAGTCTGACCGATGTCAGTCAGGTGGGACCAACGCCGGTCACCTGCAAATACCCAGTCCTGACTCTTTCCAAAGGATTGATTCATTGTTGGACATTCTTTTGGTTGGTTCACATTTTCCATTGATTGATCATCATTATTGTCTAGAACTTGACATTGGAAACTGGCAACTGGTTGAAGCAGCAAGGCCACTCGAGTTTCTAGCTGAGACCATTGTTGGAATCACTCACAAGAACCATTTGTGAGCACAACCATTGAAGGAACCTGAACCAGGCAGAGCTCGAGCAAGATCCCTCCAGCCAACCTACCATCCTCCACCAACGTCTACTCACACTACAACACGCATCAGACTCCGGGTAAGTGAATCCCTATATCCTTCACTCGCATTTCATGTTCGTGTTCTTCTATCTTTCTCCAAAGAGAAAAACTTCCCTCCTACCCTTCCAATCTCACCTATTCAACCCACACCTACACCCAGGACCCTCTCTCACCCCATTCCGCTCCCCATCAACCCTCTGGCCAGTCACAGAAGGCACCCTAATCCCCTTTTCCAAACTTTGACCTAATACCAGTGACCATCACCAGTTACCCATAATCGCGGTCGGTCGAACCTAATCGCCGTCGGTCACCCTGTTGTTTGCCAGCTACCCACCTTCTACCCAGATACACCCAAAATCACCCCCATCAGCATCCGAACACTCTGGCCTACACCTACTACTCACCTAAACCTCACCAATACCTTCTCTACACTCTGTCTTGAGACAGAGTGGGACCCAAACATCTCCCACCTAGACCTTTGTCACTTCTATAGTGACCGATATCGGTCAACCTTAACCGGCATCGGTCTACCATCAACCGACGTCGGTCTTTGTGTCTGCCAACATAGAGCTGACCAACAATCTACCTTTTCACCCAAATAACCTAGAATACCCTACCCAACTCCAACCTGACCCTGTCTGTGACCTGTAGACCACTTAACCTACCCAGAACCTGACCCAAGCACCTTTTACCCAATAGTTTAGTATTTAATTGAATTGACGCTGATAGCGACTTGAGGCACCCAAATTAGAATGCTAGCACTAGATTCCTTTTATTTACATGCTTTTTTTCATTTAATATTAATTTATAAAACAGTGGATTGACAACCCTCTAGGGAGTATCACACTTCCTGGATCTAGCATACAATAGGCAGTCCACTACATATGTTGTTTAACTCTCTCTTGTGGTCTGTCGACATTAAACTTTTCTTCTGTAATTTCAATTTTATTAATTTATGTATTAGGAATAGGATGTTGTTAAGTATAATTAGTAGTGGTGTCCAATAGAAGATAACGGTGCCATCAGTACGGTGCCACCAATAAAGTAGAGTACGGTAACAGTCAAAGTACAATAGGAATGTTGTGGTAAAAAGTAAATATTTTTCATAAGTGGTTTGGTAATGTTAAAATGTCAAAGTTGGGATAAGTAGAGAAGTAGGGTCTACATGATTAGGAACTAGAAATATTATATTTGTAATAAGGACAAAGAGTGATGTCATAAATATTTTGTGTATTTTATTTGTGGAAAAGTCTAAAAAGGTGGAACCCATGTGAGATGATAAGGTTTATCTTATCTTAGAAGATAAGCCTACATGTAAAGGCAAGAGTTTAGGCATGGAATATGATTTGCTAGAAGAGATTTCCTATCCTATCTTAGAGATAGGGTGGATAAGCCTGAATTCCTATAAATAAAGAGGCCACCCCTCTCATTTGGCATTGAAGAGAAGTAGTGAGAAATATTGTATGAGTAAGTGTGTAAAGGAAGCCATCATTTTCATGGTGTGTTAAAGAAGTCATTAAGAGGTGTAATTTTGAAGTTTCTCCCATAGTTATTGTTGGAGGGTAAGTGAAGTCAGTAACACTGGAAGTATCTCATGGTTGAGATTGTAACAATTTCGTGTTGATATTATAATTTACACTTATATTTCAGATTTTTCATCATTCCTTCGTATCATAGTCTATGTTATTATTGTGTTATGTTTTTTGTTGTGTTTCCAGATTACATCCACCAAACTAAAGGCTAGTGCATTAGTAAATAATCAGTAACATGAAGAGTTCCTCGGTGAAGAATTATCATAGTACCAGAATTGGTGATGACAAATACCCAGTCCTGACTCATTCCAAAGGATTGATTCATTGTTGGACATTCTTTTGAAAACAGTTCACGTTTTCCATTGATTGATCATCATTAGTTACCATCTAGAACTTGACATTGGACCTAGAAAGTGGTTGAAGCAGCAAGGCCACTCAAGTTTCTAGCTGAGACCATTATTGGAATCAGCTCACTTCAACCATTTGTGAGCACAACCATTGAAGGAACCATAGTAACCAGGCAGAGCTCGAGCAAGATCCCTCCAGCCAACCTACCATCCTCCACCATTTGTTTATTCATTGACTACAACACGCATCAGACTTATGGTAAGTGAATCCCTATATCCTTCACTCGCATTTCATGTTCGTGTTCACTATCTATCTTTCTCCAAAGAGAAAAACTTCCCTCCTACCCTTCCAATCTCACCTGATTCAACCCACACCTACACCCAAGACCCTCTCTCACCCCATTCCACTCCCCATCAACCCTCTGGCCTCACAGAAGGCACCCTAATCCCCTGGATTTCCAAACTTTGACCTAATACCAGTGACCATCACCAGTTACCCATAATCGCGGTCGGTTTGAACATCAATGCTCGCCGTCGAGTCACCCTGTTATTTTCCAGCTACCCACCTTCTACCCAGATACACCCAAAATCACCCCCATCAGATCCGAACACTACTGGCCTACACCTACTACTCACCTAAACCTGACCAATACCTTCTCTACACTCTATCACTGAGACAGAGTGGGACCCAAACATCTCCCACCTAGACCTTTGTCATGTTCTATAGTGAGTCGATATCGGTCAACCTTAACCGGCATCGATCTACCATCAACCGACGTCGGTCTCTGTGTCTGACTCAACATAGAGCTGACCAACAATCTACCTTGTTCACCCAAATAAGCCTAGAACATACCCTACCCATACTCTAACCTGACCCTGAAGTGACCTGTAGACTACACTTAACCTACCATAGAACCTAACCCAAACACCTTTTACCCAATAGTTTAGTATTTAATTGAATTGACATGATAGCGACTTGAGGCACCCAAATTAGAATGCTAGGTACACTAGCATACCTTTTATTTACATGCTTTTGTCATTTAATCTTAATTTATAAAACAGTGGATTGACAGTACCCTCTAGGGAGTATCACACTTCATGGAAGATGGGCTAGCATAACAATAGGCAGTCCACTACATATGTTGTTTAACTCTCTCTTGTGGTCTATCGACATTAAAATTTTCTTCTGTAATTATCAATTTTATTAATGGTATGTATTAGGAATAGGATGTTGTTAAGTATAATTAGTAGCATGGTGTCCATCTGATAGAAGATAACGGTGCCATCAGTACGGTGCCACCAATAAAGTAGAGTACGGTTGACAGTCAAAGTACAATAGGAATTTTGTAAAAAGTAAATATTTTTCATAAGTGGTTTGGTAATGTTAAAATGTCAAAGTTGGGATAAGTAGAGAAGTAGGGTCTACATGATTAGGAATTAGAAATATTATATTTGTAATAAGACTGAGAGTGATGTCATAACATATTTTGTGTATTTTAACATGTGGAAAAGTCTAAAAAGGTGGAACCCATGTGAGATGATAAGGTTTATCTTATCTTAGAAGATAAGCCTACATGTAAAGGCAAGAGTTTAGGCATGAATCATATTTGGCTAGAAGAGATTTCCTATCAATATACTTAGAGATAGGGTGGATAAGCCTTGAATTCTCTATAAATAAAGAGGCAGGACCCCAAAATGGACTCATTTGGCATTGAAGGAAGTAGTGAGAAACCCATTGTATGAGTAAGTGTGTAAAGGAAGCCATCATTTTCATGGTGTGTTACAAGAAGGTACATTAAGAGGTGTAATGGTGAAGTTTCTCCCATAGTTATTGTTGGAAGGTAAGTGAAGTTAGTAACACTGGACAGTACCTCATGGTGGTGAGATTGTAACAATTTAAAATGTTGATATTATAATTTACACTTATATTTCAGATTTATCATCATTCCTTCTTATCATAGTCTATGGTATTCTTGTGTTATGTTTGTTGTTGTGTTTCCAGATTCTATCCACCAGACTAAAAGTTGTGCATTAGTAAATAATCATAGCACTTAGGAGTTCCCGGTAAAGAATTATCATAGTGCTGAATTGGTGATGACATTTTGGTTCCGTTGCTGGGACCATTCCTCATTGGTGGATTTTCTGGAGAGATATTCCCACTTAGTCAAAAATCATTTGGAGGGTAACCTTGTTTTTACTGTACATAGGAGTTACCATGGTAAAGTCACTTTTACCATGAATAGTATTTACCATAGTAACTTCAATAGTTTTTACTTCACTGTAAATAGTGTTTACCATAGTAAAGTCAGTTTTTACCGCAGTAAGTCAAGTTTTACCATAGTTTACCATGGTCATTTCTATTTTCTATTATAGTGATTCCAATTATTTGTGCACATAAGTCTTCTTGATTGTTGGTATTTCACTATGGTTACTTTTGAAAATGGGGAAGATTCCTATTTTTTCAGCCCAATCTAATGAAGATGCTTCCTCTTTCATTCAAGATTTTAAACTTATCTTGTATTTATAATGGCCTTATAAGAAGGGAACAATGGACTAAATTTTTTTCCTACCTTTTTGGATGGTTCAGCCCTTAGGTGGTTTGAAACACTAGGTGATAATGTGAAAAATTCATGGGATTTATTAACTGAAAGTTTTCTTGAAGAATTTAGTGAACAACAGAAATATGCAGATCTCATGATCGAGATCACAAAGCTAGCCCAAGGAGAGAAGGAGAAGATAAGAGATTATCATGCTCATGTTCTAGAGCTAAGGAGGAAGCTCGATGCCCAGATCTGGAAGGAAGGATTAGTTCGGATGGGTTGATGAATGGCGTGGATAATCTCCTCTGTAAGCACTTCATTCTTTTGGATGAAGCCAGAGATCAGACAACCGAGTGAAGTATGACCACCTAGCTACCATTGAACAAGCAAAGGAGATTGCAAGAAGGCAAGAAGAAAGCATGGAAGAGGAGCCCAAAGAAATTGTTGCTAAAGTAGAGCCTACACCAGCACCTTTGGTCTAGAATCCACAACCACTCTCAGTGAGCAAAAATATTTCTCCTAGTACATCTACTGAGTATGAAGATCTGCTCAGGAAGATGGGCCAGTTAACTATTAATCTTCTTCAAGGAAAGGAATTTAGTTCTCAGGGAGGAGATAGAGGTCCAAAAAGAAATATTTTTGAAGTTGTATGTTATGGTTGTTATAAAAAGGGTCATTATAAGTATAATTGTCCAGATAGAGCTTCTACATCTGGTACAAGAGATAATGATAAAAGAAAAGTACCTGTGAATTCTTTTGATGTAGTAGATAAGAGCATAAATAATGAAGTAGATGTATTTGTAATAAAAAGAAAGAAAAAAAGATAACCAAGATGGAAATGATCCTAAGAAGATGAAAGGAGAAACTAGTAAGAAACATAGGAGAAGAAAGTTGGGTGTGTAGGATTTTCTGATTTCACAGGGACAAGGACCATACTCCATCTTAGAAGATCTGTCTAAAAGGCGTGTAAATTTTTACATATGGTCAACTCTTGGCTATGTCTTCTGAGAAGAGGCGGGAGCTGCGAAGTGGAATCAATGCTCGACGAAGGAAGGAGGTTGAGGTACCTGTTTTGGAGGCAGAGGCGGATCCCTCCACTCCACAAGCTGAGGTATTATGTAATGGTATTTCAATTCATGATGTCTTAGTTGATGGAGGTGCTGCAGTTAATGTAATAACCGAGTCTGTAATGAATATGTTGGGTTTAAAAATTGATCGCCCCTCAACACTTATATTAAGGTCATTAAATAAAGGAAAAACTAAACCAGAAGGTGTAGTTTCAAATGTGGTAATATATGTTATGGGTGTTGTATGTGTGGTAGACTTTTAGGTGATAAAAAATGGCACTGTTGCGTACCCAATGTTGTTGGGAAGACCATGGCTAAGGAGAGTTCATGCAAGAAACTACTAGAATGAAGGCTTCATGACACTTGGACATGGTAGAGAGAGGGTGAAGATAAACGTGATCCCTCAGCATCATAAGGCAGAACTTGTGGATTCAAGTAATGAAACTGATGATTGGACATCCTCTTATTACTCTAGTACCAGTGAAGTGGACACCGAAGATGAAGAAAGTGAGGTTGATGTTTCAGTCATGGATATCCTTCCAGTCACACCGACTCATGACCCCATAAAATTATCTGAAGAAGAAATTGATGATCGTCTCCAACAAATAAAGATTGGTGATGCTATGATGGAGAGTGAGAAGGAATCCTACCTCCTTCTCTTTCGAAGGTACATACACATATTCACTTTTGATTACAAGGAACTCCGTCAAGTAAGTTGGGTAGAGCATTCTATTGAGTTGGTAGATGGTGGTAAGCCCATAAAGCAAATGCCATATAGAATGAATCCTAATTTTTCCAAGACTGTAAAAGAAGAAATAGATAAGTTGCTTAATGCAGGATTCATATTTGCTGTGGAGAATTCAGAATGGGTTTCTCCCATTTTGATCTCAATAAAAAAGAATGGGAAACTACGCATTTGTGTTGATTATAGGAAGCTCAACAAGGCAACAAAGAAGGATCATTACCCTCTTCCATTCTCAAATCAAATCTTGGACGAAGTAGCTGGCCAGGAGTGTTATAGTTTTGCTGATGGATATAGCAGATACAACCAAGTCTGTATAGTAGAGAAAGATCAGCTGAAGACCACGTTCACCACTCCTTGGGGAACGTTTGCTTATAGAGTTATGCCTTTTGGGTTGTGTAATGCTTCAGAAATGTTCCAATGCTTGATGAATAGGGTGTTTGAACCCTACATTGGGAACTTCATCAGAGTATTTCTGGATGATTTTTACATCTATGGGAGCAAGATGGACCACCTGCACCAGATGGAGACAACATTTCAAAGGTTAGATGAAGCACAAGCCTCACTAAACCCTACAAAGTGTGTCTTTGGATGTTCTAAAGGTATTTTGTTAGGGCATGTTGTATCCAGAGATGGTATTGGTACTGATCCTGATAAAGTTTCAAAAATCAAAGAGTTACCATTTCCTATGAATAGAAGTAAGTTGAGATCATTTTTAGGCCATGTGGGTTACTATAGAAGGTTCATCAAGAATTTCTCAAAGATTGCACAGTCACTAACCCAGTTCTTGAAGAAGGATGTTACTTGTGAACCAAGAAATAAGGTGCATGAAGCTTTTGAACAACTGAAGGAAGCCTTGGTGTCTTCACCTATTTTAAAGAATCTAGATTGGAGCAAGCCATTCATTGTGTATATTGATGCCTCAGATGTAGCACTAGGAAGTACTCCTAGCCAAAAGGATGAAAATGGGAATGATCATCCAGTTTACTTTGGGAGAAGACAAATGAGCAGTGCTGAGGTAAATTATACTGTAACTGAAAAAGAGGCTCTAGCTATCATTTTTGTTGTAAAGAAGTTTAGAAATTACTTGCTAGGGAAGAAATTTTTAGTTGTAACAGATCATCAGGCTCTAAAGTATATTGTAAATAAGCCTAACCCATCAGGGAGGATAGCAAGATGGATAATTTTTCTACAAGAATTTGAATTTGATATTATAGATAGGTAAGGAAAGAAGCATGTCAATGCAGATGCACTCTCTCGAGCCTATGATGGTTTAGGTTCATCTTGTGATGATGATGATTTCTCAAATGCAACATTGTTATCCCTTGACACAATCCCTAGTGAATACATAGATATTTGGAATTATCTGAATGAATTCAAGTTTCTTGATGGTGCCAATGTAAAGACTAAGAGGAAGATTACTCAAGCCAATCATCCATATTCTATTCTGCATGGAGTATTATTTCGAATAGGACCTGATGGATAGTACAAGAGAGCAGTTGGACGTGATCAAGGGAAGGAGATGATAGAATAATTCCACAATGGTACATGTGGAGGACACTTCTTTGGACAACTTACAGCAAGAAGGATCTTGGATGCAGGTTATCACTGGCCCACTCTTTTTAGAGATTGTTATAATTATTGTAAGACATGTGATATTTGTCAAACACATGGTAACCATAAGACTTCATCAGCTCCATTATGCCCTATTCTTCCACTTGGTCACTTTGAAAAGTGGGGAATAGACATTTTAGGTCCAATTCCAACTACCCCACACCAAAATAAGTATATTGTAGTTGCCACAGATTATTTAACCAAGTGGGTTAAAGCTAGGCCATTGAAAACCGCTTCCATGGATGAAGTGGCAAGGTTCATATATGAACGCATTGTCACCAGATTTGGTTGTCCATTAGAAATTTTAACAGATCAAGGAAGCCACTTCATTAATGAGGTGGTAGAAGCCCTAGTCAATAAGTTTTCTATTAAGCACATGAAGGCAACAACATACAAGCCAAACACAAATGGATAGGTGGAACGAACAAATTTTGTGTTGTGTCAAATTCTAGCAAAAGATGCAGCCTTGCAAGTACATAAGTGGGATAAAAGGATTCATGCAACATTGTGGGCATATAGGGCAACATCAAAGTTAGTAACAGGATACTCCCCATTTTAGTTGGCTTATGGCATTGATCCAGTTCTTCCTATTGAGTTTGATATTCCCACTGTGAGAGTTATGAAAAATGAAAGGATGGATGAAATTAATTCATTAAAAGAAAGGTTGGTGCATCTTCATTTGCTAGAGGAAATGAGGGAAATAACGAAGGATACAAGCTATAAGAAGAAAATGAAGCAGAAGGAATACTTTGATCAAAAGATCCATTGGTCTCCATTTCATGTGAATGACTTAGTTCTAGTATATGATTCCAGATACAAAAAAATAAGGAAGAGAAAATTTCTTCCCAAATGGATGGGGCCCTACAAAATAGTAGTTGTGCATGAAAATAGTACATATCGACTAGAGCAATTGGATGGTACTCCCATTACGAAATGGGTCAACCATGATAAGTTAAAGATTTTCCAGGAACCAACTTCAGAATGTCCATAAGAGTCTACTCCGAGGATGGAGTAGAAGCTAGGAAGGGGGAAAACGTTGACATTAAAATTTTCCTTCATAATTTCTATTTTATTAATGTATGTATTAGGAATAGGATGTTGTTAAGTATAATTAGTAGTGGCGTATAATAGAAGATAACGGTGTCGTTAGTACGGTGCCCGCCAATAAAGTAGAGTACGGTAATAGTCAAAGTACAATAGGAATGTTGGAAAAAGTAAATATTTGTCGTAAGTGGTCCGGTAATGTTAAAATGTCAAAGTTGGGATAAGTCGAGGAGTAGGGTCTACATGATTAGGAATTAAAAATATTACATTTGTAATAGGGACAAAGAGTGATGTCATAAATATTTTGTGTATTTTATTTGTGGAAAAGTATAAAAAGGTGGAACCCATGTGAGATGATAAGGTTTATCTTATCTTAGAAGATAAGCCTACATGTAAAGGCAAGAGTTTAGGCATGGAATATGATTGGCTGGAAGAGATTTCCTATCCTATCTTAGAGATAGGGTGGATAAGCCTGAATTCCTATAAATAAAGAGGCCACCCCCCTCATTTGGCATAGAAGGAAGTAGTGAGAAATATTGTATGAGTAAGTGTGTAAATGAAGCCATCATTTTGAAGGTGTGTTAAAGAAGCCATTAAGAGGTGTAATTGTGAAGTTTCTCCCATAGTTATTGTTGGAAGGTAAGTGAAGTTAGTAACACTGGAAGTACCTCATGGGTGAGATTGTAACAATTTCATGTTGATATTATAATTTACACTTATATTTCAGATTTATCATCATTCCTTCTTATCATAGTCTATGGTATTCTTGTGTTATGTTTGTTGTTGTGTTTCCAGATTCCATCCACCAAACTAAAAGTCATGCATTAGTAAATAATCATACCACGAGGAGTTCCCGGTAAAGAATTATCATAGTGCTGGATTGGTAATGATAGGTCTTGCTTTCTTATGATAGGGTAGTTCTTCCCAGCCAAAAGGAGTTCACACGATCGACCGAGATTGTAAGTCTACACGTGTGCATTCCACCCATCAACCAAACAACAAGTAAACCTCCAACACCCTTATTTGTTTCATTTTCTGATTGTACGTAAAAAAAGATCAGAAAATTTTGGCACGCCCGGTGGGACCCATCCGGGGTTCCTTGCACTTGTTCATTCTTAGGAAAATATTGTATGTCTATTTCCCTTTCTAAAAGGCTCTCACATTAATCTCTTTCTCTAGAATCTTCTTCTTCTTCTATTTTCTAAAAGCAATCACGTTTTGGTGCTTTAAAATGAGCATTTCTTCCCTTTCATTAGTATCGCATTAATGAAATAGAATCCCTTCTCCTTTTCATCAGTTGTGACATCAAATATCATATTTCGATTTGGGTTTAAAACACTCACATTTCATTCTACTTTACTGCATTAGCTCATATTAAATGAGGGCAACCTATATGCTGGAAGTCATGCCCAGCTGATGGTTGACAAATAAATCATAGAATATCACTCTCTTTCTCTTTCTCTCTCTGATTCTTACCAAACTACACAAAAATTCAAAAAACACATCTTCTTAAATGACATCTTCCCGGGAACATTTCTCCACGATCACAGGATTAGGTTGGCAGGTACTCCCCAGTTCGTTACTTCTGTCAAGTCATTATCTCAGAGGATGGCCCACCCCCACCATAACATAACCTAAAACCTCACCTTTTAGATCTCCTTATTCGTAGGAAGCCTTCCTCACCAAATAATATTTTCTAAAGTTCATGAGTCAGTCCTTTTAAATAGCGTAAGCTCAACACATTTAAAATCACTTGTTAGTTAATACCTTCTTTCAGCGTTCTGCTTGAAGTGTGTTTTGAGGTGTGAGAGTAAATTTTCTCCATTTTTGTTCTTTTGTTGCTTTTTTGTGCTCCCCACTCACAGTTGGTGTATTCTGAATTTTTCTGAGGGTGCAGAGGCTTCATTATATCATCCACCAATCTTTCGTTTGACCATTTTTCTGATTCAAATTTACCATAAATACAATTTTCTACATCTTTTTCAATCTACATAGTAACCAAAAAATATTTACTCCTCACCAGCATTAGTTATACCCTACCAGTGTCAGTCTTTTTTCTTTTGGGTTAACTTATCCAAAAAGACCCCTCTTTCAGTTTCTTTGCTATTACAGTTCCTATAACATTCTGAACACTCTGTTTCCTACTAAAACTCTGTCACAGAGCTTTCCAACCTAATAATCTACACTAATTCTATCTCAGTTTAGTAAATCATTCTTATCTCTCGGTGACCGACAACAGTTAACCTTAACTGGCATCAGTCACCCCTAACCGGCGTCAGTTAGCCTGTGTTGGTTCTTAACTAGCACACTCACCCAATCTATCTATAGATACCCATTCTTCCCATTCCTATTGTTGTTTGTGTAATTTGTAGAGTATAGCATTACCAGATATATACCCCTTCACATGGTGTTGACGCACAACTAGACCAACGCACTTGTGTTCCATGCTAGCCTCCAACCTCTTCCCACCCATCCCATCACCTCCTTCCGTGTCATCACCTATGGACCCCAATCTTCCCACTATTAGTATGGGGTGACACAAATTTCGCGTGGTTTCTAGACCAGAATCATTTTGAATTACAAAATTATCTAGCCCACTCATCTACTCGTGACTCCTCGGGCCAACATATCTACGGTATGCCTGTGTCCATCCCTCCCACTCTTGCACCTACCTCTCGTGTCGGCTATTTATAGCTTGACTATCCCCACTTCTCCCTTATCACCGGTGGTGTCGCAACTCAACCCTACCACAATGGCAGTATCCACCCCCTATATGAAATTTACCATACCTTTGACATCTTCACCCCCTATGGCATCTACCATGCCCACCTCCATGGCCATTAGTCCAAGTGGCTGCATGTCATCCACTACCAACATACCTACTCCATCTCAACCACCACCAGTATCAGAAAACCATACCCCCCTTCAGAATTTAGTCCTATCTATTCCCCAATCACTTCCTCCCATTGCTACTAGAGTGGTCACCCCAACCCCTCATTCATACACTCACTTTCAACCCCCACCAATAGCTTCTACCTCTTATTCGACCTATTACCCTTCCTCATCCTTCTCCTCACATATACCTCCATAATTTTCATACACGCCGCTCCATCACATAGTGTGATGCCTTCTACATAATATTCTTCTTACCTTCCTCCCCCTCCTTTTGGAGGTAAACCTTCATCACAACCTACCCCTAATCTTATCAACATGATGATGGATAAGATGTAAACACTAGAATCATCTACTTCTGGAAAGCTCACATCTCTCACCTATGAGGAGATTTGTAATGAGCCTATTCATTTCTCCATTCCTATCCGTCCATACCCCCCACACTTGGAAATGCCAAAATTCAATCGGTTCAACAACAAGGAAGACCCCCAGCAACATCTGAGGTCTTTTAGACACATGTGTTATCTCATTGCCCATGATGACACTTTGTTGTTGTGAATGTTTCCTATGTCCCTCAATTCACCCACCCTATATTGGTATAGTGCTCTACCTAAACACTCTATCTTCT
Organism: Taxus chinensis; assembly: GCA_019776745.2. NCBI lineage: Eukaryota > Viridiplantae > Streptophyta > Pinopsida > Cupressales > Taxaceae > Taxus > Taxus chinensis. The sequence continues at coordinate 724,471,133 of CM034152.1, read as the reverse complement.
CCTTCAATCAGGTGGCCCAAGCCTTTTTGGATCACTTCTCCATCAATGTAGTCAAGAAAGTCACCGTGACTGACTTGTACACCATGTGCCAATACGATGATGAGTCAATCATAGATTTTTTTGATCACTGGCACCGCTTGATCAATCGACTCACATTCTCCTTACCGCAGACAGAATTGATAGATTAGTTTACACGGGCTTGTGCTTGCCATATTTCATCCACCTTACAAATCCAAATGTTTCATACATTTGACGAGGAGTTCACCATGGCCCAAAAGCTTGAAATATGAGCCATCAAAGAGAAAAAGATTCAATTATGAAAAAAAGGTGCTCCTTTTAAACAACATGAACCCGCTTCCACCACCAACCTCTCCTCTCAACCCTCCTAGAGACAAAGGCTCCACCCATGCGGTAGTCCTGAAGACTAGCCTGCCTCACCCATCCAACTTGCCAAAACCTCTACCTAACCTCTTTCTAGTATAGACATTCCTCTTCAAAAATGAACAAAAGAAATATACCCCCATCACTAAACCTTACCCCATTGTTCTATAAAAACTCCTAAACATGGGGCTATCACTCTTCCAGCTATCAAACCACACCCTAGTTTTGATCTTGCCCACCCGATACTCTCATGGCATAGGAAAAACAAAATCTGCGACTACCATCGTACCTGAGGGCACAACACCAACAACTACATCACCTTCAAAACCATTGTCCAAGAAATGTTAGACAGAGGAGATCTCATTCTGGATAACCCCAACACACCTACAAACCAAAACCTTCACATCTTCTAAAAACCATTTCCCAATCATACACCCCCCACCCAACACAACCCTTCTACCATTGACAATGACAACATTTGGGAGGTACATGCCATCTTTGATGTCCTACCCACACCAATGGCACCATATCCCCCATCCACACCTACAGAAGAACTTATTGAACAAACATCTTTACCCTCACTAGCATCTTCACCATTACCAGTAGGAGTTAATCTAGTGCAAATGGATTCATCTTCTTCAGAAATCATAACTAATGTACTTGACTATGTCATTGCCTCTCCTACCTTCATACTTGACGAATCGTCGTCAACACCTACTTCCATACTCACCAAGGAGTTGGAAGTACCTTCTTTTTCCTCCACCTTACCATACATCGAGGAAGATCCTACTCCATCTACCTTACCCGCACTTCACCACCAAGAAGATCCCGTTCTAAGAAAAATCAACCCACTACTAGCCCCTACAACATTAAATGATCTCTTCTCATCTCTCCTTCCTATAGAATCAGATGTAGAGGGATTCCCTAGTTCCTAGATCTCTTCTCATCCATTCTGTTTACAAGGATCACCACTAAATCCACCCTCGTCCCCTTTCTCTCTACCTCATCCTATTCGATGGACCATCTAGAGTATGTTGATCATTCATTACTTCAGGAACACCTTCAAATCCCTGTATCCACCCAGATGTAGACCTTACCCACAAACTCACCCACCATTTACCCTACAATAGTGGTAACATCTACATTTATCCCACCCATAGAGAAGACTGCAACACCTCCCACATTGCCTCTGACCACACACATACCCTCATTATCTACATCATTACTTCCCAAACCCTCCTCAATCTCAACCATCTCTCGTATCCTAGGGATACGACCCACATCGAGCCTTACCCATCTAGCAATCAAGCTTGATTTGAATACCCCCTCTCACCCATTCACCAAAAATACACCCCTACCAAAACTGAAAAACCAACCACCCCAGACGTCGATAATGGCATCACCCACTACCTCATTGTCACCTTCACCACTACCATCCCTCTTGGGTCCTCACCCATCTTCCCTAACAAAAAAATTGACTATACACAATATAGGAAAAGGTCCACAACCACCCCACTTACCACCACCTCCTCTTTTACTCAACCCTATGAAGTTTCCATTTCCTAATAGGCAACACCGATTACCAATACCATCTATCACCCCTACCTCTAAGGCACCACTACTCTCACCCTAGATAACCCATCCTCTCACACATTTGGCACGACCTTCTTCATCATGCCATACTTTTGCATTGATAAACACATCACCTCCCAAAAATACACCTCAAACCAACACAAAATCACCCATGACACTCTTACCTAACAAAGTGTGACCCATGCCACAACCCCAACCTAAACGTAGCCAAACTACCCAGATCACTCCATACCGCAAGCAGTGACACCCGCATCTAAATCATTACCAAGTTCCTCACCCAAAACCATACCTGCCGCACAATGTGACCCCATGGTAGGATCCTATGCCACTATCCTGGCTAACCTACTTGCTTCCTCCCACATCACCTTACCACCCATCCGACCCTACAACCCACTCAAACCAAAACCAAAATGGTTTGACGACTCCCAGATTTGAGCCTACCATTGTGCACCAGGGCATAACGTAGAGGGTTACAAAGCTCTTAGATCCCTCCATCTATAAATTTTCATTGAGGAAGATCTTTTAGATAAATATCCTATTCCTCCCACCACCATAATCACCCCATCTATACCATTACCATCTCAACCATCATCATCCCACACATCATACCATTCCTACCCACCACCAATGTTCGAAATATGGTTTGAATAGCCACCAGGTCTCAGTGTGATAAAGGGAAAACCAGGGCAGAAAAACCTACTACCTCACCTATACCTCACATCACACTTATGCCCACACCAAAAATAACCATCTGAGGACCTACCTTCCCCATTTTCAATGAGAGATCCCATCACGTAAAGATAAAAAAACTCCACCAATAACCACTCAAAATCTCCTTGTATGACCTAATCTAAATGTCTGCATATCATCAGCAGGCCCTCATTAAGGTCCTACAATCCATTGAAGTCCCACCCAATGACCCCACACCAGTTGCATCCATCATCACATCACACCATGTGGCATCTCTTATTTCCTCACCTCCCTCCTTGACACCTGTCACCTCATCTCAGGTAGCTACCCTCACTTTCTCTGATGATGAGATCACACCTCACCAAATGGAGGATCCAGATCCCACCCTTTTCATCTTTACATTTTTCGACAATGTATGAATTTGATGTATTAAGATAGATGGCGGAGCTACCATTAACATCATCTCCTCTCATGCATTCAACCAAATGTGCATTCCTACCAATTGCATGCATAAGGATCCAATTATGTTGCATTCTTTTAATGATGCCATAACCACTACCTTGGGGATAGTGATCCTACACATTTGTGTTAGTCCCCGTAGCATCCTCGAGCTCTTCTACTTCCTAAAAGGAGAGTTCTAATACAACATGTTGCTTGGTCAACCCTGGATTCCTGTCATGGGATGTGTCCCCTCCACCCTTCATCGTTGTCTCAAATTTGAACATGAGGAATGTAGTTACACCATTCCCATGGACCGTTCACCATTCAAAACATGTAACATGTTATACTATCCCAATGACGTCCTCATACCTATCGTCACTCCTACTTCTACCTCCTCTTGTGCTACCACCACCATTACCGCTTCTTCAACTACTACATCACCTCTTACCACCATAGCTCCCACTTCTCCCACAGAACCATCTGTTGTGCCATAACCCACAACTTCCCCATCTCCAACCCCGATAGATACATCTATTCCTGCCACTCATATCCCAGCTACTAACCCACTATAAGGTGTTTTTCAATTCCTGACACTGGGGGAGTACCACCTATAAAATGTCCACACTTTTCGTACCCCACAAGAATATGGAAACCTTCAACAACACCCCCATTATGACCCTCAGCATTGGTGAAGTTCTCACCTATGGACCATATTACCCTCCATACCAATATGACATGTGGAGGCATTGACACTCCCATTTACACACCTGAACCCCCAACCCAAACCCTACCATTTACTACCACCCTTCCCTCATTAACCAACCTTCAATTAATACATACCTTCCTACATTGCTATCCTTGGAAGGGTTTTGGCTTCGGTCTCTATGAGCAAGGCCGCCACACTGTCATTCCTTGCACTACTTGTAAGCACAAGGACTATAGTGGGGTGGGATTTGTTGAGCCTGTGCTTAAAAAATCTCATGTTGTCCTCATTACAAAGGTTCCTCAACCTCATATCCCCTCACCCAGTTCACCGACATCACCCTCGAAGTCCATAGACCCAGAGTCTATTCCTCCTACCTTTTTTTCCATAAACCCCATTTCCTTGGGCCCGTTCACCATTCAACGAGATGGAAAGGATCCTACTTTTTTCCCATCCTCTATCCTAATATAATCGATGATGACACCCCTTCTATCAATGTTGTATAATGTCAAAATAATGAATCCATTCTTACCTATTTAGGTACGGAAGACTCCTATCTCCACCACACACTACCTTATGAAACCCAAAACATGCTAAACAAATCCACCATCGACATCAACATCCACACATCAAATGACCCCTACATTCTAAAGATTAGCCAATCTTTTGAATCCATTGAACAAGAATCCTACACTTCTTTCCTTCATAACCATAACAATGTTTTTGCATGGTCGTACGCCGATATGCCTGATATTGACCCCAACATCATGGTCCATAATATTATCACCTTACCTGATGCTAAACCCATAAAATAGAAGCTACGTAAAATGCACCCATGCATTTCCCTCCTTGTCAAAGTAGAGCTCCAGCACCTCCTCTTTGTCTCCTTCATCCTCCTAATCGACTACCTTAAATGGATTTCCAACATCATTCTCATCACCAAAGTAATGGGGGGACTCCGCATATGCACCGAATTCTAGGACTTGAACCTATCTTGTCCTAAAGATGACTTTCCTCTTCCTAGAATCGACCAATTGGTTAACCTCACCGCCGGACATGAGATGTTATCTCTCATGGATGGGTTCTCAGGATATAATCAAATATTACTTGCACCTGAGGATCAACACAAAACAACCTTCATTACCCCTTAGGGTACCTTTTATTATTGCATCATGCTAAACTAAAGAATGTATCATCATGCCCTTCAAACTAAAGAATGTAGGTGCCACCTACCAATGAACCATTCCCCTCATCTCTACAAAAGCTAAGAAGATTTTTGAGTTCATCAACCATCACATTATCTATTGCTTCAATGTTCCTCATCACCTTATCATTGATAATGGTAAACAATTCATAAACAAAACCCTCCAAAAACTCTATAATACCTTCAGAATCCAGCTCAGTGTTTCTTCACCTTATTACCCACAAACCAATGGCCAAGCCAAATCAACCAACAAAAACCTAAACAAAATCCTCATGAAATTGGTCAATGATACTAGAAATGATTGGCATACACACATTCCTTTTTCCTTATGGGCATACCGAACTAGGATTCGTACATCGACTATTGCCACACCTTTCTCTCTGGTCTATGGTACCGAGGTTGTCTTGCCTCTCGAAGCCAGATCCCATCTCTCTGCATATCACTTAAAGACATGCTCAACAATGATTACTTTCACCAAGATCATCTTACATAACTAGGGTTGTTAGATGAATGACATCTACATGCTTTAGATCACCTCCAAATATACAAAAAATGCATCAAACATGCTTATGACAAGTGCGTCCACCCCCAAAACTTCCAATTCAAAGATCTCATCTTGAAGGAAAATCATTACATCACTAAAGCTAAGAAGCATCTATGGGGTAAATTTTCTCATAATTGGCTTGGACCCTATATCGTTACCCATACATATGGATCGAGTGCTTATCATTTATCTTCACTCGATGGTAAACCCAAACCTAAGCCCATTAACATCTTGCATCTTTAACCATTCTACTATTTAACCAAGTGCTTTATCACCCATTGACTATTACAGGCTCGTCCCCTAAGCACCCACTTCTCTTATCACCACCTCACATACCTACGATTTAACAAGAATCATGTGACTATCCGTCACTTTTTCAACCTTGTCTTTAATGTGAGTACCGTGAGCTCTACTCATGGCATGATTCTCATGGATATTTTCATCCCTTCATGAGGATGGAATCCCATGGTCGTATACCATCCCACATACCCCTAAAAAACAACCCAACTTCACCTTCCCCCCCACCTCTTGATTTACAATGTTCGTATTCCTTTATAGCCTTGTCCATGGCTTAATTGGTAAATGCATAGTTCACCTATCAAAAATGGGATCACCCTCCTTGAGTCAAAATTCCAAACATAAAGATGAATCCCTCAAAAGGACATCTACCATTTGTATCTAGTTTCCATAAATAAAATGCTCCCTCAAAGGACAGCTATACTGCACTAGCCATACTCTACCTAGTCAAAAAAAAAGAAAAAAAGAAAAAAATAAGAAGACTAGGCCCATTTCAAAATCTTCCCACAATTGATTAGCTTCATGAAGACCTCAAGGAGATTATCTAATCATCCCGCATAGAACTTCCCACATTGATCAGTCTATCCAACAAATATAACACACCCTTTTTTTCCATGGACTCTCCTATCTGGGTTATCGACCATCTTAAACAAAAGGTGTGTTATTCCCGTTCACATTTCCAACCTTTCACCATATCACCATTTTACCACATTACCCTACTTTTCCTACCTACCACGGGACGATGCCACAAATACAATTTTTTGTGATCCTGCACATTGATTCACCTTTGGAACCAGTCCAACCTATAAGGTCTTTTAGGGGCTTAAGGTTCATCACATCTACCCTTGGTCTGTGCATCGATGGTCCTTGCCCAATTTAGCCGCATCATCTACTCTGTTACAATTTCCTACTTTTTGAACTGTTGACCTTCTTCAACCAAACCAATGATTTCCACTTACCTTCAACTATCTCTCACTCATACCTATCTCTACCTATCAATCTCTATTTCACACCTGACCTTCATCACTTTACCCACACACACTCATACCTCTGACCTAACATCTTACCTATTTCTCCTCACCCACACACATATTGACCTATTTACCTATACCCCTTGACCCTACCTCTCCACCCATACCCATGACCTGTACCCTTGACCCAGTCATTCTACCTATCTACCCTATACCCATGACCCATGTACCCACTCAACTGTACCCTTGACCCTTACCTATTTACCCTTACCCACATACCCATGAACACAACCTACCCCAACCCAACCAACCCTATCTCTATATCTATTCTTTTCCTCCCTAGCTTAAGGGAGAACTACATCGGTCTGAGGCCCCTTTTTATTGGGGCTATGTAGGTAGCACTCCAAGGGCATGGGGCCCTTTGAGGTTAGCTCAACCATCACCATCACCTTATTCACCTTTCTCATTCGCAACCATTCACCTCTCTCCTTTTGGATACCTATTCCAATCACATTATACTCTCATTAGTTTCCAATTTATCATCAAATAAGTGGAAATTAATACATTCATTTTTCTTTACCACATTCATTTCATCACATTTACCACAATCATACATTACCTATGATCATACCAACATGATCCATGTTACCATACATACCACAAATTAAACCACAACATATGCATACATCATCATTTCTTTTTTCATATCAAATACTTGCGAAATTAACTCAACCATGCCTATGACTTGACTCCACCATGCCTATAACCTGACTCCACCATGCCTATAACCTGACTCAACCATGCCTATAACCTGACTCCACCATGCCTATGACCTTGACTCCACCATGCCTAACACACCTATCATCCATCCATCTATGCATAACAATCAAATTTTACCAACACAAATACATCATCAACAAATCATCCATCTCATCATATAAATTTGTGTATCCATACAATATACACTGATATCAAATACAATGTATCTCTCAAAAAATCTCATATACAACCTCACCATCTTCGGCACGCAGGCTGGTATATGATAAAAAATACAAAAACTCTCGTGTACATCCTCACTCTCTTTGGCACACAGGCCGAAATATATCAAAAATAAAAACAACTACATCAAAATGGAGGGACATACATTAGGCATCATCCTATTGGACATCCTCCATTTTAGTCTCTCCTATCTCCTCCCCCCCTTGGATCCTATCTGATGACCTGCTAACATCTCACCACCTGTCATGGGTTGTGGCTGGGTCCTTGCTGGTACATTGATTGGAATTGGCCTCTGTGAACTAGTGGCCTCACCCTGACCCTGTCTCGGGGCTCGATGACCCCTGTGCTCTCCACGTTGTGGGTGTGTGACTTGGTCCTCTCACTCGAGGCCTGTTGTGCCTTGTACTCTCCATAGGATAGAAAATCTATCCTGGCTGCCATCAACTGATCCTAATGGTATCTAGCCTCACCTAGGGCATCCAGTAATCTAGATATGAGTACTGTCTGTGGTGGCCCCATCGGCCTCTGACCCTGTACCTGTCCTGTGGGACCCTGTCTCGGTGCCTGTGGTGGTGCCATTGGCCTCTACCCCTGTGCCTATATCTAGGCCTGTAGGGCCCCAATCTGAGCCTGCGTAGTGGCTAACTGGCCCTACAACCTGTAACCTGTGCCTATAGGGCGGCCACCTGACCATCATCATCATCTCATCTCCACCTTGGGCCATTTGGACCTGTAGACTGGCCACTTGTGCATGTAACGCAGCCACCTCTACCTCTAAACTTGCCAACTACCCCTGTACCATCCCCAACTGGATAATCAGGGTCACCACCTTCCCCTGTAGGTCGTCTCTCTACATCGTGATAGTGGCTAAATCTAGCTACCCCATCCAGGGCGGTACTGCTCATAAATGGGCAGCCCACCACTATTTGTATCTATCAGTCATTCTGGAATCATCGATCTTTGGTCTATCACCTGCTCCTCCTGCCCTATAGGCACTGTCAGATGTGGTAGAAACAATGGCCTCTCCATGTCATCTCTCCTGTACTGTGGGAAGGGTGGAGGTATATCCTATGGCAGCCCAAACTGTCGTCTGACCCTGTCAACTGGGATCATCTAGTGCTCCCCAGCACGATGCCGCTCTATCCATTTAAGTAGCTAAAGGCCATATAACTCCTCAGCCATCTATCTGTATGAGGGATAACCCACATACTGTCTCCAAATAATGTCCACCCTAGACAATCCTTCTAATAGTCACCTGTAATATGCTACATCATGCGTAGCCTTGTTAGATCGACGCTATCCAATAGCAGGCACCCATCACCTATACCCCACCTAAACAAAACTCTAGCTCAAATGCATCTGTTTGGGGCATACCAATCGAACGAACACACATAATGTGCTCATAGACCAACAGTGAAGAACAAAAATTAGAACATAAGCTGAACCTGCATAGCCCCCATACACCCATAGCTCTCTGTACAACTACACCAAGAATGCTAACATCCATGAAAAGTAGGTGATGTCCATCATCATATCATGTAGCATCCCCATCAGTGATCGTGGGAATCTCCCACCCTCTGCATTTGGCAGTGTGAAACAACAAACTACCTCCATCAGTAGCACTACTAGCCTCATCTCCTCTGGACGGGCTAGGTACATCTCCCCATAACTCATGATGGCACTGTGGAATGTCATCTCCACCAGTTCCTCACTAAACACTGTCAGCATCAACTCCTTAGAAGCCACTGAGGAGATCGAGTATACCTGTGTCCCCAAAATTGGTAACCACAGGATCCTATACATTTCCTCTAGGGTGACTGTCATCTCCCCCATGTCGGTAGGTGGAATGTGTTGGTCACTGAGTCCCATCTATAGATGAGGGTGACCATCAAACTCAGCTGTCAGACTACATGCCAATAACATCTTACCCCACTCAGGCCCACCTCTGTCACATGTTGTCACTCCTCGACCATCACCACCCCACGAACTATCACGAGCAGGGGTGGCACCCTGTCTCGCATCCGCAGCTGATCTCTCCCCTGCATCTAACACAAACATCACATTAATACACCTTCACCATACCCACAATCACCCTCGATACCTCACCTATACCTACCACCCTACCTCTTATTTTTTCTCCCTCCTTACCTTCATATCACACATTCTATCTACCCACCCCAACCCTACCCACTATCATTCACCCATACCTATTTCAACCCCTTACCCATGTACTATGTTTTTCACCAAAACACATTCTTTTACCCTTACCTATCTCACCCACCCGACCTTGGGGAACTTTTGGCCCCTTTTTCCCCAAACTCGTGACCGGTACTGGTTATCTCTAACTGACCCCAGTCTCCCCTAAACTGGCATAGGTCACCTAGTTTTGTGACTGATACTAGTTCTACGCCACTGACATCAGCTAACCCTAACCTGACGTTGGTCACTGTCACGGAGAAAACCACGATAGCCCAAACCCTCCTTTTTCAAAAAACTCTCCTTTCTTGACCCTTCTACCCACCAATTCCTACCTAAATTCCCCCTCAACCCCATCCCACCCCTCATTCACCCACCTACCTCCCTCTCTTTTCATACTTTACCCAATTCACCCTCCCACATTTCAAATTCCATTTTCCCCCCAAAAACCCATGATTTTTCAAAACCCAACCTCTCACCTAATATACCTCACAAAACATGAAGAGGGATTGACTCTTACCTCATCACATTGTCGTCGTCATGGTGGCACATCTGGCTGCTGCACCGGTGGCCCACCCAATCCCTCTCCGGCCTCTACCATCACCAATCGATCACCTCACCTCATACCAACCAAATCACTCAATCTAATCTTGTAGACCCATCGATCGACTGCTTATCACCCGCTATGTCGCTCACTAACTTAGCTCTCCATTTCATTTGGATGCTTTCCAACTTTCCCTCTCTCTCATGCCATTTTCTTCTATTTTACATGGGACAAATGATTCTGAAAAACATGGAATAATAATTTTTTATAACAACCCCAACCTAACCAGCATCATTTTTACCTTAATTGACATTGGTCATGTGCCCTACTTTACTGTGGTCGGTTTACCTGTACCGGCATCAGTTAACCTTGATCGGCATCGGTTACCCTTGATCACCACATTATAACACAATTACACCCTATCAACCTTTCCCACGACCTTTTTCACCTCACCTAGCACCCACCCTAACCCTTGATCTCACCTTTTTACCCACATCTACCCCCTTGGGGTGACCATTGACCTTACACACTCACTCTACATTGTGATGTTGCTACCATGTTGTTAGCTTACCAACCTTACCTTGACTACGGCCGTGACCTTTACCCAAACAACCTTGACCTTTTGGATGTACCGGAACCACCCTACGTGTTCCCACATCTTACCTCATTGAGTGCCCAGACCGTATCCTTCACCCTAGATACCGGACCTCAATAACCCCTATTTGGATAACCCGATCGACCTTAGACAATGTAGAGTTTGAAAGCTCTTCACCATGGCACCATGTCACAATCTCTGTGTGTATGTACGCTTGATTAACACTACCCTACCCACACCCACCTACCTACCTATGCCTACCTACCCCACCCATTGATTATGTGGATATTTTCATGTCTCACTTATTGCATCTAGTGATGATAGTACCTGTATTGCTCAGCCTTATGACCTTACCTTACCTATGGCCGTAACCCTTGTCCAAACAAACCTTGACCTTTTGGATGTACCACAACCACCCTATGCATTCCTGCATCTTACCTCATTGAGTGCCCAGACTGTATCCTTTACCCTAGATACCAGACTTCAATAACCCGTGTTTGGATGACCCTTGTGATCTTAGCTGACATAAATTTATTATGTTGAGCAACCCTTGTACCTCATTCCATTTTACAATGTGTGCGTACATTTGAATTCTCTACCTACTCACCTACCTTACCTTTTTTCATCACCATTTACATGCACCTCATCTCTTTCACACCTATCACTGTACTTTATCAAACCACCCATCGAATCTCTCTATTCTTCATTATCGGTGCCTGATTTGAGGGGGGGATCACTCATGCCCCTATTTTGGGCTCCCAACATCCACCTTCTCACCCTACATTCACATGGGGCAAAAACCAACCTTTGTTTTTGTCATGCCGCCTACCACTATAGGCTACCCAACAAAAAGGGGCAAAATGTAGACACCAAAAACATGTCACATTTCATCATCTTCCTCCAAAATAACCTAATAACCACATTCTACATGGGCGATCAATTTAACCCTAATTCGATCACTCACAACCCCTTTCACACATCATAATAACCATCATTCACACACCCAAGGATTTAATTAACATCAATTAATTAAATTCTCCCTTTACCACTCACCAAAGCCACCTCACCATGCCACTAGACCGGCCACCTCATCCAACCACCTCATCCTTCCACTACCCCACTTGTTCCTCCACCTCACCCTTCCACTACCCCACTTGCCCCTCCACCTCACCATTCCACTCCCCACCTTGCCCATACCTAGCCCATACCCTTTAGAAAACCCTAATGGTGGCCACTCCATTCATAGGACCCCTCTTTGTCATATTACCCATTCTAAGGGCGGAGGACGCATGTGCTCCACCACTCAAAATAAAGTGGGGAGGGCATATTCCCCACCTTTCAAAAAACAAATCCCCCCAACATAACAGGTGTCGGTTACAGTCTGACCGATGTCGGTCAGGTGGGACCGGCACTGGTCACCTGTAAATACCCAGTCTCCGACTCTTTCCAAAGGGTTAGTTCATTGTTGGACATTCTTTGGTTTAGTTCATTATTGGACATTCTCTTGGTTGGTTCACATTTTCCATTGATTGATCATCATTGCTATCTAGAACTTGACATTGGACACTTACAACTGGTTGAAGCAATAAGGCCACCTGAGTTTCTAGCTGAGAGAATTGTTGGAATCACTCACAAGAACCATTTGTGAGCACAACCATTGAAGGAACTAGAACAAGGCAGAGCTTGAGAAAGAGCCCTCCAGCCAACCTACCAGCCTCCACCAACATCTACTCACACTACAGCATGCATCAGACTCCGGGTAAGTGGATCCCTGTATCCTTCACTCACATTTTGTGTTCTTGTTCCTCTATATTCCTCCTCCAAAGAGAAAAACTTCCCTCCTACCCTTCCAATCTCACCTATTCAACCCACACCTACACCCAAGACCCTCTCTCACCCCATTCTGCTCCCATCAACCCTCTGGCTAGTCACAGAAGGCACCCTAATTCCCATTTCCAAACTCTGACCCAATACCAGTGACCATCACTGGTTACCCCTAATCGTGGTCGGTCAACCCTGACCACCGTCGGTCACCCTGTTATTTTCCAGCTACCCACCTTCTACCCAAATACACCCAAAATCACCCCCACAAGCATCCCAACACTCTGGCCTACACCTACCACTCACCTAAACCTGACCCATACCTGCTCAACACTTTGTCCTGAGATAGAGTGGGACCCAAAAATCTCCCACCTAGACCTTTATCACTTTTACAGTCACTTCAACCTTAACTGGCAGGTCTGACCGGTACGGTCTCTGTGTCTACCAACACAGAGCTTAAACCTACCTTTTCATAACCTAGTCTACCCAACTCCAACCTGACCCTGTCTATGACCTGAAGACCACTTAACCTGTGTCTAAACACCTTTTAACATAATTTATTATTTAATTGAATCAATGTTTATAGTGACCTGAGGCACCCAAATCAGAACCTAGCACTAGATTCCTTTTATTTACACTTTTGTCAAATATTAATTTATAAAACAATATTGAAGCCCTCTAGGGAGTATCACCCTACCCAACCCCAACCAGTTGTTTAACTCTCTGTGGTCTTGTGAGGGTAGTCCTGTAGAAAAAAGAGTTCACACGATCGACCGAACCTACCACACACAACCCATGAACCAAACAATACGTAAACCTCCTTTATCTGTTTCATTTTCTAATTGTACGCTAAAAGGATCAAAACACTGAGCACTAGAAGCACACAAAGGCACCAAGTCCCTCTTTATAGTTGCTGGGATATTAGCATTGGTGCGTAATGATCAAGGGATCATTTCTGAAAGTTCCCTAAACATATCTAAATGGTGTTGTTACAGAAGATCATCTCGAGGCACCTGTGAGAACGCGACAATCGGGAGCTCTAGATATGTTCGGTAAAGTTCACTAGATTCAATTTGGACTCGCACTTATTTACATCGTCGAATTTTTTTCCTATTTAATATTTCTATTCCATTTATAAAAATATTATATTAGTGGATTATATACAAAAGACACATGTATATATTAATGTTAAAACCCTCTAGGGAGTATCCCATGCGTGGACTTCCCACGTGGAAGAAGGCGGTTTATATCCTAGCATATATGCGCTAGGCTATTTAAAGCCTCAATATTGCATATGTTAATTTAACTCTCTGGGATTTTATCCTATTATTAAACATGCGGCTCAAATGGGAATTAATCCCATTTCTTTTCGGAATTTTGATCCCATTCATTTTAGGGTAGTCCTTCCATTAGCCAAAAAATGTATAAATAGTTACCACATAGATCACACATTTTAAATACACAACACGAGATTATTTGTTAAGATCACACTGAACACATTCACCGGTGGAACGGACACCGATCCCGCATTCTTATTTGCGGGATGTGTCCAGGTATTGTCTATTGGCCTAACCAAACAATAGGTAAAATGTAAACTACCCAATAGGCCCATAGCGCCACCCTACTTGTAAATCCTAGATTGTCGACCGGAGTGCTAGCTTCGCATTGTTTGCGTCGGGAAGGCCAATCACAGCCGAAGGAGATTGTACGCCAGGAAGGTGGAGGTCGAGTGCTATTTTTCACCCTTGTCGTCCGAAGAACTAGTGTACTGGTAGGCAAGTAAAATTCCATTAGGTTTTCTTGTGAAAGTACTATTGTAACTTACAAGTTTTGACTAGTGGAACGGTTCGATCATGAACCCGGAGACGTAGGCAATTGCCGAACTCTGTAATCAATCTGTGTGCAATTGTCGTTATTGTCTTGCATTATTTTTAAATTGATTACTTAAAAGGAGTAAATCATCGGCAAATAATTAAAGACTATAAGGGTCCGAGATCAGGTCGTAATAATCTGATTATTTTTGGATCAAAAGATATCCATATTCATTATCAATATTAAACAACACACAATGCATAAACCAGATCTAGTTCTTAGAATAAATATAGAATGAACTAAACAATGACTATAACAAGATTTACCATACAAGAATCAAATTCAGTCATGCCTAACACCATTATCTAGCCAATATGAACCATTGTATTGAATACTCTAAAACACAAAAGCTTCTTACATTTCATAGGTATCTTCATAATTCATGTAAGTGACAAAACCAACAACATAACTCTGCCATAGTGTCCACAAACTAACTTGTGTAAATCAATACACATATATAGGGGTGGGGACTTTCCCTTCACCACCCATGCACTTCTCAAAATAGGTCACATGCTAAATAATATCCATGCACCTTTACAATAGGATGCACAACATGTAAGTTCTCTAACAATAGACTTCCTATAGTTAACTCTAAGTAGAAATCCTATTATTAACCTAAACTATGCATAGCACTCAATTGTTGTTTGTTCCCAAAATATATTTGCGTGGAACGTAAGTCTTCATGTCTTTGTGTGCTCAACATGCTAACTACAAAAATAACCCTTATCTAAAAAATAACTAAGTCCTGATCCTGGGCTCTCCAATCTTATCATAGCACCACGTGCTCTTCCAACACCCTACATTTGCACACCCAATACTTAGGCCATTTTTTTCTGCTCAACAGATAACAAAATGTGCATTCCAAGGTGGAAGGAAGAATATGGGACCCTTTTGTGGTATATTATATCATAAATGATAAGCTCTCTAAAATCACTTATGAGAGAGTGTTGATAATGTTTTCTCAGTCTGGTGGAGGACAATGACATGTACTAGTTGTGGGCCTTTAAATAACAAAGGTTGTTCTCATTTCTAATGTGGTTTTGGCCAAGCACACACTTTTATGCATTCTTATATAACTTTCGTATGACACATGTATTGTAAATTTTAAAGCTTAATGACTTTGCAAAGGGGTACAATTGTCCTTTTCCTTAAGTTGGGTGTTTAGTAGACAATGAGTAGATAACATGTGGACTAAAATGATGTAAATTGGTGTAGTGGTAGGTCTTGCCACTCGTGACTTGTTTTTTCTTAAAAACATTATATGTGAGTTTTCCTCTACAATAAATGGTCAAGGCATATAAGCTTGAGAGGATTTGGTGGGGTCCAAGAGAACCAAATTCACATGGTCAATTTTGATATGATCGTATGACAACCACTAAAGAAGATGAATCTATCTAACATATGTCCTTGTAAGAATTTTCTTGCATCGATCTAGTTTTGTAAAATGACTATCAACTTAATTACTTATCAACATTACACATTCAAAAACTGGAAACAAATCAATCAACATTGTCATTGGAGCTATGGATGTGAGGCCCTTGAGTTGATGCTCACACATGAAGTATACATCATGTTTTCAGTTTTGTTTACATTTTATTTTACCATCCATTCTTAGGTTATTAAAACACATAACTATGTTATTGTAGCAATCCCTAAAATTTGCAAATCCAAAAAAATAAGGGTTTTTCAAGTTGCAAATATCAAGAGAGATGTATGTTTGACAAAAATTTCATCAACTAGATGATGCGGAGATGTTAAAAAAAGTGACACATGGTGCATATGTGACTTGTCAAAAAAAACCAAGGAGTATGTATCTTACCTCTAATAGATTCCTTAAGCCGTAAATTCACCTCCCTCAATCCCCAACTTCATCATGACTCTTCCCTCGCCCAATGTTTCACCTCAATTCTATTACGAAATATATATTAGTGTGTACTTTATTATGTTAGTAATTAAATATTAGAATAATTACAAAAGTGATTATTCTCATGTAAACAATATTTTATTATAAATGAGTTGTTAAAACAACTCATATTATTATATAGTGTATTGTTACGAGAGTAACAATTACACCCTGTTAAGAGATTAGTTGGTTGAACAATCTCCATGATTATAGGAATATATTTCCTATAAACTTGTATGTTCCCAAATAGAGAAATACAAAAAAGCTTTACATTATTGTGTCATATTCTTGCATAAATCTTGTTCTTCCACTTTATTTGGTATCAGAGCGAATCTCTTTTCCTTACTGTGTATCATGCAAACATAAAATATTTTTTTAGGGGTAGCCTATTTTTAGTCACCCCTGTGAATGGAGTTTTCATGAGTTTGAGGCTACTATAGTGAGTAGAAATTCTATTTTTATTTCAAATCATTTCCAAAACAATTTTATGTTTTGCACCTAGATTTATGTGTCATAACCTATATTAGGCTTCAACATTATACATTTTGCAAGAGATGAATTTGATACCGATTGGTATTTCCATTCACTCATACATCTTCACTAGAAGTCTCAACACACATCTTTATTGTTATTTTGGAGAATCCCAATCCAAAACTTGCACATATGGGATCATTACAAAAAGTGTGAACTAAACGAGTACCACCATCCATTTCATGGCAAAATTTGTGTAGATACAATATCTATTCACATTACATGAGAACAACCTGACTCTTTCCTGCTTCAAATGAATTGATTGAGGCATGTTTTGGCTGTGTAGCATGAAGTATAACCTACAAATCTGAACCATGTGCAGTCTTCTGGGTAGATATTTGGTTATCACTATTTAAGGAATGCATTTGAAGGACTGATTTGATCTACAATAACATTTGGATTTCTTTTCAGTGAAAGTGACAGACTCGAACACTGACTCTCATTTCCTGATAGAGCCACATTACTCAACTCACCACGTGTGCATTCATAGTTTGGAAAACCACGGTTCATTCTCCAACAAATTGGTCTATGCAAACTGATGATTGTGTGTTATGGTAGATTTTCATGTGAATCATTCTGCTTGGCGCCACAAGAGAACTATTCTTGGTGGTATTCTAAATATCAAAATTTTGTGTCAAATTTTGGTTGGATCGGCTTTTGGCATATCAAGTTTGGTACCAACATATGAGATTCTATATTATTCTCTGTGTGTGAAATATCAAAGGTGTATGTGAATTTTCTATATTAAAATAGTGAGTGTTGGTCATGGTAAATATTTTACTAGAATTCAGTTTAATTTAATCTCTTGTCTCTCCTCAAAAGTCAACTTAGTCTAAAGTTTCATTATCTTATGAGTCGTTTCATTCTACTTTAGCGACTAGGTCACATTTTGTTTACCTTAATAAAAGGTATTAAGGTCCATATTGCTCATTATAGTTTAGTGTTTTTAAAACTTGATATTTATTGTTGAGTCAAATCCAATTGTTAATTGGATTTTATTTTTTTAAATGTTGTTCATTAAAGTACATTATGTCATTAGTTTTATGGGTCATCTTGCTCAGTTAAAAGAGTCAAATTTTAATATTAATAATGTTTATATATCATTTTGTAGTCATTTGTGTCTTGTCATTATCAAGATTAGTCAAAATTTGTGTGTCTAGTTTTATAGCGAGTCATTAAAAATGAGTTGAAAAAAAGAGTCATTATAAAAAGTTCAAAAAATAAAAAAAATTGTCTCACTTTTCAATAATTATATGCATTTTTTCTTGTACGCGATGTCCATCTTGTGGAGGTTTTTTTGATCTCCACGATCACTTCTGACTGAGTTAGTAGCATCATACCAGAGGTTGGAGGCATTGGAGGTTGGAGGTCATTCAACAACCTCTCGTCAGTCACCAACGATGAGGCCTCATAGATGTTTTGGTGGCATTTTTTTCCATTGTGAGTTTGCTTCAGTTTGTAGTGTTCCTATTTTCAATAAGTGGAAATTTCACATTGAGGGGGGGAACATGATCTAATGTTCCATTTCCATTATGTCATCTTTTTCTATGTATGTATGAGCAACATATTTCAACATAATTTTCTATGTTATTCCCTACAGTGAGATGTGATGAGGGCTGAGAATAATACTTGGCATATCATGATGTGTTTGTAGGTAAACCAATTGAAAACCTACATTTGTGGTTTGTGGTAAACTAATAACAAAACCACCATTCTTGGTTGTTCGTAATCCATTAACAAAACCATCACTTAGTGGTTTGTGGTAAACCAATTGCAAAACCACCATTCTCAATTATTGGTCAACCATTTGCAAAACCATCTTTGAGGTTTGTGATTACCCTTTGAAAATCACCAGATCATGAATAGGTGCAAGTATAAAGGCAGTTTTTCCCCATGTTTGCACTAAGGGGGGGAATGTTAGGAAATATATATTAGTGTGTACTTTATTGTGTTAGTAATTAAATATTAGAATAATTACGAAAGTGATTATTCTCATGTAAACAATATTTTATTATAAATGAGTTGTTAAAACAACTCATATTATTAGATAGGGTATTGTTACGAGAGTAACAATTACACCTTGTTAAGAGATTAGTTGGTTGAACAATCTCCATGATTATAGGAATATATTTCCTATAATTTTGTATGTTCCTGAATAGAGAAATACATATAAGCTTTACATTATTGTGTCATATTCTTACATAAATATTGTTCTTCCACTTTAAATTCTTCAACATTAACTTTTTCAATGCCTCCCTATTGGCATCTCCAGTGCACTAATTGAGTGTAATTGTTAGTCATAATGAATAATTAGATTTACCTTTTCCATCATGATACATATTAGTGTAACATGCTTGCTTGGCATGAAATCCTTTATTGATTAAGCTTAGGAAATCATAAACCATCATTTTCTTAATTGAAAAATAATACCATTGAAGAGAGAATTATTTTTATTTTTATTTTCTTCAAAGGCTTTTGGGTGTGTAGGTGAACATCAAAAATAATATGTTATAGTGGGTCCATTCATTGCAATATTTTTGGCTTGAGAGATGATTCTTGAACTTGCACAACATGTCAGGGGTGATTGGATGTCATTTATTTTTTAGATAAGACAAATATATGAAAGAAAAAGGTGGGAGTTTAAACATTTTCTCTACCAACTCAACCAACATTGTACCTACTACATCAACAATCTACCATCTCATGCTTCCTCTGCTCTATGCGAGGTACACAACTTAGAGTAATTTGGACATAGGTAATGGAAAGGTTAACATGGACCATTCAAATGACACAACATAAAAATATAAATATGACATTGATACAAAGTTTGTCGAATTTGGAAAGCTTTAATATTATTTAGAATGACTAATAAATAAATAAAAATTCAAATTATTTTATAACTAAATTAAATTTGAAGCTTGAAGTAGAAAGAGATAACAAGGTATTCTAAAGAAGATAGCTTAGTGATACTACCTGGAAATTATACCAAACTATCACAATAAAATAGATGTAAATGAGTGCGGGCTTGAAGGCAACCAATGGAATCAAGTATCACCCTTAAAGATGAGCAATCTGCCAAGCCCAAATGCTTTAGTTTTAAGAGATTTCAAATGTAATTTGGTAATTTTTTATAATTGAGAACTATTAGTGAAATAATATGTTGTGTTGAAAATTATTGAGTTTTCACCAATGGTATAGGGCTAAACCCCTCCTTCTTTTGTATGGGGAGGCTCCCATTATTGAATATAAACTACCTAAACTATCTAAAATGTGTGGGGTGGCCAATAGGCTGGGGATCACATGAGAAAACTTCACCGAACTTGTGGAAAATGCTTATACAAGGTACAAGGGAGGAATTTTCTGTGAAGAGAGGTAAAGGGAGTAGGGGAAATAAGGAGATGGAGGATTAATGTTGTGAGTAGGCACTAGTAGAGTTCACATACAATAACTAGAGTAGGTCTGAAATCAATTAGAATAACACAATAATGTAAGCCATTAGCATGACTGATAAACAAGAGACACAAAGTTATACAAATCTATCAATGAAGGACATAAAGTTCCTTCTTGGTTGTACAAGATCAAAATGCTCAGAAAATTAGAAAGTAAAGAGAGTAGAAGAACATTGACAAAGAAATAGAAGAATTGCAAGTTTATTGCTTGATGTAGAAGTGGTAATCTCAACAACATACATTCAATCAACAATTTCTAAACCTTTAGAATGGAGAATCCATTCCAATTTATAGCATTATAAATTTTCCTTTCATCTATCCCCCACATGACCCTTCACTTGTCCTCATCACTTATGACCTTCATATTTCAAGGAAGTGATTCTTTTCTTATTATTGGAAAAAGAACTATTACAATATTTAATTAAGGGTCACTTAAGTGAATAGGACAAAATAGTAAAAAGTACATTCTTAATTGAAAATTAGAATATGAAGAGAGAGAGAGAGAGAGAGAGAGAGAGAGAGAGAGAGATGGGAGAATGAGAAGGGGCTAATTTATTTGATTTGATGAGGCTTTGCTGATAGAGATTTTGTTGATTATGATCCTTGAGGAAGAGTTCTCAGAATGATCTCTTGTCCTTTGAATTCTTGTTGAACTACAACACTAAGATTGCATATGCCTCCTTCTATTGTGAAATACTCTGAAGTGTTGAATGAATTTTTAGAAACATTATTGTGAAGCATTACACTTTGAACCTGAGATGAATGTTGACATCACTCATGATGTTTCTTTCCTAATCTCATAGTGAGAGTGAGGATCATTTTCTAGTTTTTTAGGCTTCCACAATTGGCCCTTGTGATAATAAATCATTCCTCCTTCATGAGACATGATCACACTACAATGTTTAGGTGAATGTTTAAGAACACTACCATGTGGAGGATAAAAAATGAAACAAAGATGATTGCCCATTCTTGTACACACAATGATCTAAATGAAGATCATTACCTTCTTACCTTTCCTGGTTCAAAATTTGTTTATAGACCTCTTATTCACATGTTTCTCATGGGAAGGTTTCTGCAACTGAGAAAGATACATTTGGATGCCCTTGAAGAGAAGGAGGTTTCGATGGATCACTCTTGCTTGACTCAAGATACTATATGGAATCTATGATGAGCCTTACCTTCTTATGAATATTTCTAGAATATGGGATCACTATGTTAGGAATTCCTATGTTAGTGCTTACATAAATGAGTTGAACATTATATTGTTTGGTTGGTTTAATTTTTATACCTGTAATATTATAAACGTGTTATTATTTCCTTGTTTATAAGAGGTTTGTTTTCCTACCTCCTTGGCTATATAATATCCATTGTAATAGCATGATATTGAATACCAATATTATATTGTTTTGTATTATTTCTATTGTGTAATTCTGAACCAAATTAATATTTGGTATCAGAGCAGGTATGGAAGTTTGAGAATTGAATGAGGCAATCTGATTAATTCTTTCCCTCCAAATGGAATCTTTCTCTATATGAGACGTTCATTCTCACAACTTGAAAAATTAGAGGAATGACATATGCATGATAGAAACGGTATATGAGTGGTGGTATTTTTGTGAAGAATGGTGTTTTGCAAATGTTTGGAGCTTGTTGTTTTGTGATAGGTTGATTCATATATATGTATACATCTTAATCATGGGTGAAAGCCCCAAACTGAGCTCGTTTCTTTCCCTATATTGATTCTTTGGCCACAATCCATGCATTTATCTTCTTCTGCACCATGTATGACATTGATATAACATATTTTATCTAGTTCAAATGTTTTTCTTAGCTTCCATTTACAATGTAGTCATGGATCAATGTATTGTTACATGTTGTATTCAACGTATGACTAGCGATTTGCTTTGGTGTATAGTGAGAAACATCTTGTATATGTTATATCCAGGTCATTTCATGCCTATTCAAATATTTGTCTCATCTCTATGTGGTTATCTTCCTAGTTTGTGTCATTTGCGTGTGAGGCTTCATACATAGCCTTTCCATCCACATGTCCATTTAGCTGCTCACAATTTATATAAGATCCTCTCAAATTTGAACCTTGATCGATTGTAAATCTGATATCTACATTGATCGTAGATTTGGATAGAAACTTGTGGGACGTATCCCAACTAGTCAAGTCGTGAAGTCTTGGATTGACGAGACTAGAGGAATAGAACTCGTATTTGCAGCAATGTTGCAGATCTACATATGCAAGACATTCACACACTTCCCAGCCTATTCAAGGAACTCCATAGCTAAGACAAAGTGGTGAAATTCATATTAGGACATGACATCTTAGAGAGAATATTGGATCACCAGTCAATTTGCATGTAGTTGATTCAAACTACCCTCCAAACTTACCACTTGTCCCCTCCAAGCTCGTTGTCAAATAAAGGTTGTGTCATGCAAATTGATAAGTGTCGAGGTAAAACAATTAAGTGTTGTTTGATTATGTATTATATTTTTCTTCAATTAGTTTGATACTTGTGTCCATAGTATGATCAAAGCCATGTGTTGAGTTTTAGTTTCAGTGAATAATTTATGTATTAATGTTGGAGTGTGTAGCCATTTCTTCATATACCTTCTTTCTACCCCAAGTACGGCCGATCTATCACCTAGCATGTGTTGGGCACTCACCCAAGGCGCGCACAGGTGCAGAGCTTCTCCTTTATGTGAGCTTCGTGAGAATGGTTCACCATTGATATATAATGAGTTGTAAGAATGGAAACATATACATTCACTCAAAAATAGAAGATACAGACAACAGATCCATGCACATATGCATCATAAATGGAAATGAACATTGTAAATAAGCATAATGAAACTAGATCTGACCCAGAATAATATGAAGAACACAAGGGTTTACACTTAAGAACATGAATAACTAGAATCACACACACATATTGATTTAAAACATTTACAGTGGCCTCATTACATCATAAAGGTCATATAGACTGAATACATCAAGGAATATTATCTTAAACCCTCCAAAAATACTCTGTAGAGAGATTATTAGCTATTCTACCCATTACAACCCTTGTTCATACCCAAATGCATGCATATATGCTCTATAACATCCTTGAAAGTATTTCTACAACACCTTGTTACTACTTAAAACCCTCTTTAACCCTTCATTTCCTCGGCACTTCATTGTTACTCTCACCCTCTTTTAGTTCAGACCCAAACACTCCTTTAAATAGGATCTGGATACACCACCTTGGTTTCGTTCATGAACAAATCACATGCCAAGTGGAAGTCTGGTCCTCCATGGTTGAATGCCTATGCTAGCTTACAAATTCCTCCACTACATGTAATGATCATCTTGGGAATATAATTTACGTGGAATATTCTTTTCTTGACCTCCAAGTCTCCAAGTTGGCATCTTACCCATTCAACATGACTACTCGGGCTTTTTCACGTGTTTCTCCCTGCAACAACTCCTTCAAAATATGGCTAAGTCCCTCAACCTTCCTACTCCCACGTGTGACCCTCTTCTACCACGCGCATTTCCCTTGCATGATTTTTCCTGAGTGCCTTCCTTCTTTATTACCTCCCCCGTGCCTTGACTTATTCCTTAGGACTTAGTCAATTTCAAGGCCCACAAAAGTGGGTAATAATTAGATTATTTTTGCCGACTCAAAAGTGTAAAAATTCATGAAATTCCAATATTTAATTGGATTTTGTTATTATCAATATAGTTTCCATCATTGTTGTTGTCATTCCATAAGTTTTGTAAGTTTGAGTTAGAAAAATTGTAAAAAAAAAAAGAAAAAAATTCCTTATGAATGCATTTTTGGTGGAATCTGACGTTCGGCTAAGGATTGAATTTTGAGCTTTAAAAACACATTTTCCTGAGTTATCAACATGATACCGAAGGATGGAGGCACAGAATAATGGAGGAAATGTAATGTCCTCTCATCAGTCACCACCGACGAGGCCACGCATATTGATTTGGTAATGTGTGTGAGTGTGTGTTTATTTCATTTTTAGTGTGGTGTTTTCAAAATAATGTGCTATGAAAACTTCACATTGTGGGGGGTGGGGGGGGGGGGGGGGGGGGGGGGGTGGGGGGCGATGCCACAATATTTTAGTTTATATGTGTGGAATGATATGTTTACACTATGATGGATTCCGATATGTAATCTCTTGAAGAGAAACTATGATGAGGGTTGAAGAATGCACTGACACATCCTGATATGGTTGTAGGTAAACCATTTGAAAACCTTCACCCTTTGTGGTTTGTGGCTAACCAATGGAAAACCACATTACTCTTGGTTTTTGGTTAACTGTCACATGATCGTGAAGTTAGGTGTAGTGTAGTATGGAGGTTTTCTCCATGTTTGTACTAAGTGGGGGCATGTTAGGAATTCCTATGTTAGTACTTACATAAATGAGTTGAACATTATATTGTTTAGTTGGTTTAATTGTTATACCCCGTAATATTATAAATGGGTTATTGTTTCCTTGTTTATAGGAGGTTGTTTTTCCTACCTCCTTGGCTATATAATAGCCATTGTAATAACATAATATTGAATACTAATATTATATTATTTTGTATTATTTTTGTTGTGAAATTCTAAACCAAATTCAAGACATTGTGCGTCGTCTTTTCATTATCTTCCTTTTTAAAGGTTCATGTTCAATTGTTCTTGGTTACACTTGCAATGTTTCATCCTTTGAGGATTGAACACACTACCAAGTGTTTGATTGAGTGTTTAAGAACATTGTTATGTCAATGTCATCACACAAAGCCTAGATGGTTTCTTGTTCTTACATACAAGGTGCATGTACGCACCCCAAAATTGTATGTGATACATTGTTAGAAAATGGTTATAAAAGTCCCCAATGATGATTCAAGTCCTTTCAAGAAGGTGTTTGAGCTCCAAAACCCATTCACAGTATATATTTGTGGCCTATACATCCTTAGCCTTTCCATGCTTTCTTCCAGCTTTTCACTCTTTCTGCGCATGTTTTGGCATTCAGTGCTAGAATTGCCACCCTGCCTAGGTAGCGGTTCTAAAACTGACACCCTACCTGGGTAGCAGTCCTAAAACTACTACCCTGAGCAGGGTGGTGGTCTGGACCACTTTTTCCAGATTCTTCACGCCTGTTTTAACATGTGACGGTTCACTTAATTTCACTTTTTGCATGCATCTATGAGCCGAATTGTCTAAAATTAGTGTTTCACCTAATTCTAGATCATTTCTTCAAATGTTTACAAAGCAGATAAGGATAAGTGCTAGGAGGAATACCTATTGAAATGTTGGTCGTAGGTTATTGCGCGCATATGAATTCTAGATCCACAGCTGATTGTGAGAGATTCCTTTTTTCTTGGAGGAACTACTATTTGTACAAGCTTGATGTCTAGTTGGCAATGGAGGGTGATCATATGGAAGGAATTTGGTGTGATGCAGACACTTCCTCGGATGCTCCCGTGAAGTCATATATCTCTTTGGTTGCTTCAGGTGCTAGATATGGGCACTCTGATGCGTGTATGAATGCTCATTCTACTTGCATGCAACTCTAGTTTCGTCCCTTGCTCTTAGAAGATGTGTCAATCTCTTAGAAATGTGCCAACCTCAAAATAAGGTTGTTTTGGGGGTTAAATGGTAACTAATGGAGGTTCTGGGTTAACCGGCAATGGTTTAGGGTAACTGGCATCGGTTAGGGTGGGATTTCATAGGTTTACTAAACTGGGCAGATCCCTTTGATTTTCTAGGATCTCGTTCATTTTTCTCCATAGATTGGAATGGAAGCTTCCTTCTAACATGTGGGAATGTGGTTAGAGGTAATGTAGGCTTTGATTTTTAGGGTTTGGGTAGGTATTAGTTAGTTATGGTAACTTACTAAGAATAGGTCTTAGGGTGAGGTGGATATGTGGGCATTATCCCAATTAGGATATTTAAATAATAAATATTATGAGGATAATGAATTAATTTAATTAAATTAATATTAGAGTGGGATGAAAGGGGCCATGGTTAGGTGAATGTGTCCAAGGTGTTTATTTGCCGAGGGACCAAGGGGAGTGTGACCCAATTTTGGTGTCTAAATTTTGCCCCTTTTGCTTGGTTCTCCTTCCTCCTTCTATTTTTAAATAGATTTAATTGGTTGGAACTTCTCCTTCTCACCTTGTGCATGAAGGCACCTCCCATCCTCCATTCATATCTATTTCATTCTTGTATTCAAGTAAAAGGCCTGAGAATATTTGTGTATCTTGCATTGTATTTCTACTATGATCTTGCTAGGAATTGCATAGCCAAGCTCTAATATCTTGTGCTCTCTCTTCTACCCACATTGCATCTGGACTACCATTAAGCAACCATTACTCAAGCACCACCCTCATGTTGTTGTTCTTGCATTCCCAATCCCTTGGACAAACTAAGGGGAAAAATTACTACACAACTGGATTTACCTTTGTTTTGTGACTTCTAGGTTGAATTTGTTGTTTGATTTCCTTCATTATTACATCATATCAAATAGATTAGAAATTAAAAAAAATTCATTTGCAAGTAATGAGTTAATTTTCAAGAGGGTTTGAATCTTTCATAGCAACCCCCGATGATGGATCATATTCTTCCCATCCCCGTGGATATGTAGGAGAGAATATCTGTAGGAGGTTGTCTACATATCATAAATCATTTGGAAAAGTTCTTGTTTTAAGTTAGTTTAGTTTCAATACACTCAACACAGGTGAATAACCACACCGGGTTACTTTGCTTGTTTAGTTTTAGTGTAGAAGTAGATTAGGTTATTTAGAATAAAAGTGAATTGTTGTTTATGATTGTAATATTTCAGTTTTGTGACTTGTTTAGATTAGTTTCCTTTCACCAGTAGCATAGATTGTTAATTTCATCTTGATTAATTTGGACACTTCAAACAAGGTCAACACTTAGATCTAATTCAGTTAGCGAACCATAGGGAATTTATGCTACCCGTTCATAGCCTCTAAATCTCCCCTTTGCCAACTCAGCTACCAGGAAATCACACTACCAGATCTTAGTCACTGATCCTCCTATAGTTATCCACACACATTCAACATTAGCTATTCTGGCACGACCTCAGGGGGTCAAGTGCAGTTGAAGATCACGTATTCATTTTCATTCGTACAGTGCCCTACTTGAAGATCACCTATCTACCTTTTTACTTCAAATAGTTTCCTCAATGAAATCAAATTTGGAAAGCTTACGTACCTTTATGTTCATATGTTTCCCATGGAAAAGGATGAGATCTTGATTCTTCTCACATAATGGCTCGAATAATCAGATGACTTGACTAGCTCACTTTGATTTGCTTCTCAGTGATATGATAATAGATTAAAAAAATGATGTTTCGATAGCTTTCCTGAAGAGTTTGTAATTTCAATCATGATCATGATTACATACTTTGATGAATTCTGGATTCTATTGTGGATCTTGAATCTTTTCAAATTCTATTCTGACTTTAAAATGTTCTTGATTTTCACATGCTATGCCTCGATATGCTCTGTCTTGTTCCTTAACACAATTGTGATCAAATGATGCTTTAGGATCCTTACATAGAGTTATTTTTCTTGTTTTAGCTATGTAATAACTTTAAGATCATGTGATGATGGTAAAAATTATCAAGATGAGTGAAAATAGAGTCAACAACTTTTTGCACTAAAAATTGAAAACTTTCTATTTTTGGCAGGTGGGGTTGGGAGCTCCTTGTAGACACCTAAAATCTGCCTACATATTTTTACTACTAAAATTATACTAGTTACCCACATTATCATCATTTCCATAATAATTAGTGATTTCGCTACTAATTAACTAATTTTCCCCCCATTTCGATCAATTAACGACACTTCGTTAATAACTAGCCTTTACTTCACTTCGGATGCCAATTAACAACACTTCATTAGTTATAATCCTTGTTCGATCAAAAACTTAGCTATTATTAGTTAATTAAATTTATTCACCCTTGTGTTTAATCAATAAAACCATCTTATTGGTTAAAAACCCCCTTCTAACCATTCAAAATAACCCCATTTCCCTCCAAATCATCTTAAAGGCTTTCTAAGCTTATCCTAGCCTATTAATCAAACCTATTCGATTAATTAAATAACCCCCAATTCCCATAAGTTTCTAATCACTTGTTAATTCTTATAATCAAGCTTAATTATTCTAATTGCACTTTATCATTTATCCCACATGCACTAGGATTCATGCTTCTCCAAATAAGAAAGTTATATATTAAATCTAGTATTTCTCTCACACACCACACCACCCTTTGAATAGTGGAAACTATAGGCATAAGATCAAGGCATTCTCCATTGATTTGGAATAGCTACTTCATCTTTGCATCCATATTACCATTTTTGAGTAGAAAGGAAGATCTAATTATGGCCTTGTAGCCATTTCTTAGTGAGATCCTTCCCTCTTTTTGGATATTAACAAATAAATTTGATTTCTCATTGATCTAAAGAGGCTCATATTTTAGAGTAATCATACATATAAGAGTAGGAATGGTTAGCATTAGGTGATTTAATTCATGTTTATGCAAGATAACTAATTTCCCTTAAGCTCTTATCTTGATGTCCTTAGTAGATTAACTTTCCTTTGAAGCTACTTGGTGTTAGTTTCATGCAATTAGTATAAGTTAGTTTAGTATGGCTATATTTGACACTCCCAGTGTCACATACTCCATTATCTCTTAGAGTTGAATTCAAGCTTTGTAGATTAATTTCAAATTTTTGCTTACTAACCATCATTTTTACATTTTTAAATTTAACTAGAGTTTCTTAATTAGATTAATTGATTTTGTTTGGTTTTTGTGCTCTTTGCAGAAACAAGGGAGACAAGGTGCTGTCAAATTTGAAGAAAATTGGCAAAGCTTAGAGCCTTTTGACATTGTTATTATCAAAATCATGTATTTTTGAAGTTCTACATGTGCTTTGCACTAGTGTGAAATCCTCTTTCCTACCATTACCAAGTTTGCGTTACTGTTACATAGGCTTGTGCTAGCATTGTTAAGCTTGCATTTTTTTCATTCTACCTACACATATGTTAAACTAGAGTTTTGGTCCTCTGTGTTAGGCTTGCGCTACTATTGACCTGGCTTATGCTACCATCTCTCTTCCTGTGCTAGCGTTGCACTATTTTTCAATGCTCTGTGTTTTTTGTCTCAAACCTGTATTTTTGTCAAGATGTATGTGCTTTTGTGAAGATGCTTGTGCTACCATGTTGAAGCTTGCACTACTATTAAATAGGCTTGTGCTAATGTGCTGTGTTGATTTTTGGCTAGGGTTTCATATTTTAATTTTTGACACTTTATGTTATTTTATAGAGTCTCTAACTTCTATTCTTGCAGGTTTTTGATTTAGATCAATTTTCTAACATGTATAATGATTTGATGAATATTATTTTTCCATGCTTTGTATGAGTTTGGTTAAAGCTTGTGTATTCTCTTCTCTTGCACCATTGTGTGATCTTGAGAATTAAAAGTAGCTTTAGACCTTATTTTTCTAACATTTAGGTTAAGTGGGAAATTTTATTATTCATTTTTGGTACTAAGGGAATGAAATTTTTATAAAGCATTGTTATGATCCTTTGATTTAAAATGTTTTCATTGATATGAGTTAAGCTAAGGCTTGTGTATGCTCTTCTCTTGCACCATTGTGTGATCTTGAGAATCAAAAGCAACTTTATTTTTCATCTTATAAAAACTTTAATTTGGATGAACTTTGTATAAAGCATTAGGGTATTTCTTTGATTTTAAATTTTTTTCATTGTTATCTAGTTGGGTTACTTGTGTATGATCTTCTCTTGCATCCTTAGACGATATTGAGAACTAAAAACAACATTTAATCCTCTTTCATAATATTGTAGATCTTTTGGATAACTACTAACTATTTGAGTGTAGGACCATACTCGTTTGTTAAGGAAAAAGGATCTACAAAAATACTAAATACACGTGTGTTATAGGTTGCTAATGGTGTACTAAACCTCATTAAGATCAAAGATAAAAATACACCACTTTATTCAAAACACTGTATTTGCAGGTTTGGATAAGACCTATGGCTCATCCACTTTTAAGTGTGGGAAGTATCTTGACATAAGCTATAAAACTCATTGTGAGGCTTACCACAGGAACCCCAAAGTAGTCCACACCTTGAGATAACTGGTGGATGAAATGAGAAGTGCCCCCTTACCCACTTGACAAGTTGAAAACCCTTGTGAGAAAAGCTTCATGTTACCCATATGAGGCCACATTCATTAATTTGATTGTGGAGTAATGGTCTATTTTCTAGAAGAAAATCTAGAAATACATACCTCTCTTAGGTAAGAATTGGTAAGTTTGTGAACAAAATCCTAGGAAACCATTTGGCATTGGGGCCAACTTGACTTTATCCATCATATTCCAAAGATCTCTCGCAAAGAAAACAATTTCTCAGAGTCAAAACCTTGTTATTAAAATAAGGGGAGAGTCCATTAAATTTGGAGTCGCATGACATTCATCACAAAACTTACAAAGTGTTACTTTGTCCTAGTTTCTAGCTTGTCCTAAGACAAAGAAAAACTCTATCAAAGTTACACCAAGAATTTTTCATCACCACTTGGTCTATCTCCTTTGTTTTCTTTTTTCCCTTTTAGGAAAAAAGAGAGCATACATACATGTGCATATCGAAAATAATCGTGTCCACCAGTTTTGTATTCTACTCACATGACTAAGTTACAATGTCGGAATTTGAGTGTTGAAAGTGTGAATGATATGTCTTTATGTTTTGATAGCCATTGTCTCAAATCCATATTGAGACTCATCTCATTGTAGCTAAGGTTTATCATCACTGATCTCCTCTTGAGTTGTTATGATGCTTGCATCATCCCAATTTTTTTTTGATACTTACGTCTTGTTTTCTTTGGAAAACTTGATCTAAGTATCTAGATTGTATTGTTGCACTTCTCACAAACTATCAACTTCTTGTTATACTTATAGCTTGTTTCTATCCAAACTTTTCCTTGAGTTTTGAAAAGTGTCGTAGTCACACTGTTTGCATCGTGTCAATACTATTTTCATACTAATATCTTAATTTTCCTAAAGTCTTGATTAACGTATCCAAGTTATACTATTACGATACCCACATTTGTAACTTTCATTTTTCAAGACTTGGTATTCGTTTGTTTTTGAACAAGTTTGAGTATACCTTGTTCAGGAATCACTTCAACATCATTTTTATACTTACGTCTTGTTTATTCCAAATTTGATTTAAGCATTGACATTGTGTTGTCATTTTTATACCAAAACCACATTTGAGACGTAGGGAGTAGTTACTATTTGTGATTGGATTATTGTCTAAAACTTGTTTATTTATCCTTGGTGCTAGTCATCATACAATTAGTGTCTTTGTTTACTAATTTTCTCATTGTTAAGGAAGTTAATGCACTGGCTACTAAAGAAACTAGAAAACTCAGAAATGTTGGAGGGTTTATGTTACCTCAGATGCGATGTGATACGAGGAATGCACAAGATGATAATGGATTCGTTGCTACAAATCAGATGAAAACCTATAAATAAGACCCACTGAAAAGGATAATGATTAGATGGTTTGGGTGGGGTTTCTTGAAAAAGTGGACCCGAGAAGCGTTTAACTTCCTTGGTGGATGTTAACCCCCATTGTTAAACAAAATTAATACAAAGTAAAGATAAAACTGAAAATATGCAGAAAATGAAGGATTTACAGAATCTGAGAGTAATTATGATTGATTTAATATTGATTTGATTGAAATGAAATACAAATTAAATGTACCTGGTCTGGGTTGGCAGCTACCCAGACTGTGCAGAGGCAAGGTCGACGGTGACCTGAGACTAGAAGGAAACAAACAACTTGTAAGTGTAGATTTGGATGCTCTGAATGCAAGTTAGATAGAACCGAGGCCTTTAGACACTGGAAACAACCTACAAAGGAGGTCTGAGGCAAGGAAATGAAAGGAATACAAGGTAACAAGGATCACAGTGGATTTGGGCTGAAAACCAGATAGGTTCAGAGAAGTAGGATGGAGATTCGGGGTCTGAAAAATAGTGCAAGGATAGGAACAGACACTAAAAGGAATATGAAACAGAAAGGATGAGCATAACCATACCGGGTTGATGACTTGGGCAGATCGATGGATGATCTGGGTAGTGCTAGAAAAGGCTGAGGGAAATAAGCTGCATCAGAGAACCTACAAGAAAAATAACTAATATAATAGGTTGATAATGGAGTAATGACCATTCTAGACCTGCAAAAGGTTAGATGCAAACAAGGTAATGATAAATATGATAATAACTACATAAAATGATACCAAATGATGATAACCTCACAAAGGAATGTCTATGAGAAATGCAAATAAAATAGAAGGATATCCAAGAGGTTTGTGGTCATTACAGAGGTGTTCAAGCATGAGGAGCTGCTTGCAGGTTGCAAGAAAGTTGGGGTATGTGCATGCAACTGATGATGAATGGAAAGAAAGAATTTAGCTTTATAGGGTTGACGGTGACTGGGCTGGGTCACCGCTAATTACGGAGTAATTTCCCCAATGGGAGGATTTTTCTACTTTTGGCATGATTTTATGTTTTTAAGGATAGGATTGAATGCTTTAAATCATTGGGTGGGAAGAGGGTGTTTTAGGATGAGGTGTAGGTGAGTTGGAATAGAGATAGGTTAGAAAAAGCTTAGGGATAGGAAATAGAAAGTTCCATTAGGGCAAGGGTTAGCAAAGGATGTGGACTAATTGATTAATTAATTAACTATTAAAGCATAATTAATTAATGTAAATCAAAAGGTGATAGTTATTAAAGAAGGAATTTAATTAAATGAGGGGGATGGATTAAATAAACATGCACGTGGGTGATAAAAGGTATAGATACCAAATTTAGGTGTCTACATTTTGCCCCTTTTTGACTGAGTGGTTTGAGATAGCAAGCCATGAGACAAAAATGATGAGAGTTGGATGAGGATAATGAAAAAGGATATGATGATGATCCCCCTCAAACGGGGGATCGATAACATCAAGGGAAATCGATGACACATTTGAAAAAAGGTAGATGATAAAGGGTGGGTGGGTGACTAAAAAATGGTGAAAGCATAACCAAGGCAAGATGCCCCAAGAAAAAAGGATCACAATATCAATAAAAACTATGACAGTGACTCCAATATCACATTGGTAGAGGACAATTATGGTCTCAACGGAGATGGGCTACAACATTCTATGGAACAGTGAGTGGGTGAAGATCACTGTAGTATGGATGCAAGCTGGATGACCAACGGGTCATAGGAAAGTCATCAAAATATGTGCAACTATATGTGAAAAGGTATGTGAAATCCTTCGTACACGAGGAATCGAGTGAATAGGTATGCATCCACAAGGGACGAGGATGAAAAATATGGTGCCCAAAGGACATGAAAAAATATGGCTCAAATGAAAAGTGGTGAAAAGGAATATGCCCAAAGGGGAAAGTATGGCTGTGAAGGCAAAAATAAAAGAAATAAAATATGCCCTAAGTGGGAAAAAATATGGCCAAAAAGGTGGAAGAATGATAATATGATAGTGCCCCAAAAGGAGAAAAATATGGAATGAAGAATTGTATGGAAGAAAAAAGGGGAAAAATAAAATAAGGCCTCAAAATATGGCCCCAAGGAGATAGGATGTAAAAAAATATGCCACCAAGTAGGATTTGGCCAAAAAAGGAAACATATGCTTAGAAAAAAATATGGATAGGATGACTTAAAATAGAATTCCCTAAGGAATAATAGTGAATATGGCCACGAAAGTGGACTTCGAAATAGAAAATATGAAAATTGCCCTAAAGGAAGAATATAGAATATGGCCATGAATGTGGACTTTGGAAAAAGAATGTATATGCCCAAAAAAGGGATAATTTGAATATCGTAATAAAATTCCCAGAGGGAAAGATGAGTATGGTCACAAATATGGAATTAAATAAATGAATGGTTAAGAGGTGTATCCCAAAGGGGAAATATGTATGGCCCAGTGGGACTTAGGATGAGAAAGAGAAGATAAGATCATAGATGAGGAGGAAGATAAGACAAAACCTTAATGATAATGACCTATAGATATAAATATCTCCACATCATATCAAGGAATGTGTGAGGAAAATATGCCTCCAATCACATTGGAGGTAAACAAGAGGGGGATCTAGGTGACGTAAGGCACATGCGACCAAAACTGATGTTAGCAAGTAACCAACGATAGTTAGTCATTTCAAATATCATAAGGAAACAATGGATGAAATGATCTCATAAACCTAATGTTGACATGAAAAGAGTTTGAGATGTGTTTGTACAAGGGAAGAGGGTTCTCCAAAAGTGGTGTTCCCTAAAACTATGCCCCAACTCTGGGAAGGGGAAAGAGCAAACTGATCAATGCGGGAAGTCTACTAGAAGAAAGTTGATCAATGTGGGAAGCTTTCTTAGGATGCTAATAAAATGGAAGGTTGATCAATGTAGGAAGCCTTCAAATGCCATAAGGAGTAGCCATCCTTTGAGGGTATGGTCTACTTTATACAATATAGATGGAAAAAATAATAAAAATGATAGCCATCCTTCGAGGGATCGGTTATTTCTTTTGATTTTTATTTACATTTGACTTTTTTTACATTTTTTTTTTCTTCTTTTTTTTGCATGAACAACTTTCCTTCGAGGGATCAGTCTATTTTTGATAACTTTGATCTTTTTTATAAGAGCATCCATGATGATTTTTTTTTTTCACATGGGGGAGAGCTAGGGACTAGCTAAGTAAACCACTTAGGAGGGGATAAAGAATGTACAAGAGACACCCCTGGATCCTTTGCATGGTTCCAATAGGTGAATAAGAGGGTGATGGATGTGATGATCATGGAGTTCTCACCAAAGGGGAGAACCTATCCATAAGGAATATGCTATGGGTAGATTCGTGGTGCCCATATTTAAGGTCACATCTAGGAAGTGATGGAAAACCACATAATTCCAAATCATCAACAACGAGAGATGGAAGAGGCTAAGATGGAGGAATGATCTAAAGATATGAATAAGGGTACATTGGTAAATGTGATAACAATAGAATGGTCACAAGTGTAATGCATTAAGAGGTTCCACTTCTGGTTTACCATCAAGGGAGGCCAAACGATAGGCTCCTGATCCATACTTGTGTGTAATAATGTATGGTCCAATCTAGTTAGGGGAAAACTTTCCACGTTGGCTCCTTTCTAGAGTAGTGACATTCTGATTTTCTTTGAGGATGAGGTCATCGAAATTAAATTCATGTTCCTTAAGGTGCTTATTGTAAGCACATTTAATGCACTCTTGGTAAACATGATGGTGTTCAAGAGCGAGAAGGCGACACTCATCTAGCAACTCGAGTTGTGCTAGACGAGCTTGGAGATAGTCTTCATCAGAGATGAAGTCACAAAGGGACACATGTAAAGAGGGAATTTGAACTTCAAGAGGAAGGATGACTTCAGAACCATAAACAGAGAAAAAGGTGTAGCCCCTATGGAGGTATGAATGCTAGTGCAATAGGCCCAAAGGGAAAAGGAAGCTGGAGATGCCAATTACACCTGTTGATCAATAGTTTTGGCAAGAATGTTTTGAAGGGTTTTATTGGTAGCTTCAGCTTGGCCATTAGCTTGAGGATAATATGGAGAAGAGAAGCTGAGTTGGATGTTGAATGCATTACATATTTTCTTGAGATCTTTGTTTTTAAAGGACTTTCCATTGTCCATGACAAGTTTGTGGGGAATGCCGAAGCAAAAGATAATATGTTGATAAATAAAATTAATGATTGGGCCAGATTTAGTTGAGGTGAGTGGGATTTCTTCCACCCATTTAGTGAAATATTCAGTTGTAGTGATGATAGAATGATGTTGTGTGAAGAATGAGGATTGATAAGGCCAATGAGATCAAGACCCCATTGTGAAAGGGCCAAAGGTCCTGAGCCGGCTGCAAATCTTGACTAGGAATACAAATAAGATTGGAATGTTGCTGACATTTTTCACATTTCTTAACATACTCACAACAATCATGATTGAGGGAAGGCCAGTAATAGCCGAGATGAAGAACATGCTTAGCAATGGCTAAGCCACTAAAGTTTCCACCACAAATACCATCGTGGACTTCTTGGATGGCTCAGGAGGCTTCATGGGATTTAAGACATCAGAGAAGAACACCATCAAATCCACATTTATAAAGAATTCTGCCAAGGATCAACATAGTGGTTAACGCACTGAAGAAAATACCTCTTAGCATTTTTGGATAGATCAGGAGGAATAATGGATTGGGATAAATAATCAAAGATTTGAGAATACCAAAGGTCTGATGAACTAGATTCAATAAGATTAACCTGGGGTAATTCATGGAAAGGTCGATCATGGTGATGAATGATGATAGGAAGCTTAGAATCCTCTATTTTCCATGGGATGAGAGCCATGAGGGATGCCATCGTATCAGCAAAATGATTGGTCGATCAGGGAACAACTTGGATGGTGTAGGAATCAAAGGATTCAAGGAGAAGATGAAAAATGTCATGATATTTTTGAAGGGTATCATTTTTACATTGATACTCTCCTATGACTTGTTTGATTATAAGCTCAGAATCCCCGTAGATGTCAATAATTTGAACACCTAGAAAGATACAGTTGTTTCAAGACCCAAGATAAGGGCTTCATACTCTGCCATATTGTTTGTACACTCAAAATTGAGTTTATATGTGAGGGGAATAGGAGTTTCCCAAGGAGGAATAAGAACAATGCCAATGCCTCCCCCTTGTTGACACTTAGAGCCATCAAAGAAGAGAGTGAATTTGAGAGGGTTATATTCATGATGAAAATGGTTAATGGATTCATCCAGAAAATGCTCATGAGGAAGATGTGCATACTAGGAAGAGGGGATTCTGCTAATTGATCGGCAATAGTTTGTCCCTTAATGGATTTTCGAGAAATAAACTCAAGGTCAAACTCTATCATGAGCATGAGCCATCGAGTAACATGATCACTGTGATAAGGTTTAGAATGCAATGTCTTGAGAAGATGAAAGCTATAGTAATGACATAAGTCTTGTGATTGAGAAGATAATGTCGAAGCTTAGATGTAGCAAAGAAGAGAGCGCAACACAACCTTTCAGCTTTAGTGTAGCAGGTTTCATAGTCATGAAGAGTGTGACTGATGTAATAAACAACCTACTCATGACCTTGGTCATCACGATGTGCTAGCATGGCTCCTAGAGCATGATTAGTGGTAGAAATGTACAAGTAAAATGGCTCCCCTCAGCGTGGAGGTGTAAGCACCAGTGGAGATAGGAGATATTGTTTAAGATCATCAAAATCCTTCTAGAAATCATGATCCCAATTGAATTCTATGTCCTTCCAAAGGAGGTGATGAAAAGGTTGACAATGATCAGAGAGTTGTGAGATGAAATGAGACAATATTGAAGGTGGCCTTGAAGGCTGCAAAGTTGCTTGAGATTAGAAGGAGGAGGCAATTTCGATAATTTCCTTAATTTTTGTGGGGTCAACTTCAATGCCCCTAATAGAAATGATAAATCCAAGGATTTTTCCCGTTAAGACTCCAAATACACACTTGGCTAGATTGAGATGAAGAAAAAAATGAATAAGGCACTCGAAAAGGATTTCAAGAATGAAAAGATGGTCATGTCGATGTTTAGATTTTCCTAGAAGATCATCAACATAGTCTTCTATAGTTTTTTGGATGAGATCATGAAAGATATAAGTCATGACCCACTGATAAGTAGCACTGAATTCTTTAAACCAAAAGGCATGACACGATAGCAAAAGGTCCCCCAAGGAGTAATGAAGGAGGTTTTGTGTTGATCTTCTGGTGTGATGAGAATTTGATTGTAACCAAAGAAACCATCCATGAGAGAAAACATCTCATGACCTGCGGTAAGATCCACAAGCTGATCGATATTTGGAAGAGGGAAGTCATCCTTGGGGCAAAACAGATTGAGATCTCAAAAATTGGTACATATACAAAGCTTTCCCGATGCTTTGGAGATGGAAAACAATGTTAGAAACCCATTGAGGATAGTCAATGGGAATGATGAAGTTGGAAGAAAGAAGGCATTGTAACTCTTCTTTAACAAGGAGGGAAACACGAGGATGCATGTGGTGAAGCTTTTGCTTTACTAGTTTAGCATTGGGATAGGTGACAATATTGTGGATGATGATAGAAGGGTCAAGACCTGACATGTCTGAATATGACCATGCAAATTTCTAGGCTATGATGGGAGAGGAATGCAGTGAAATATTCTAGCTCATGTGGATCAAGAGATTGGCCCACTTTGAGAATGTGAGGCTCCTGAGAAGTCCTGATATTGACATCGATGGTGGCTTCATTGAGAAGAGTAGGTGTGTCAGATGGACAATGTATTTTGAAGATAAGAATCTTCTACCCCCATGTGGGAAAGAATGACATCATCATCAGCACACTGAAGGACGTTAATGGTAGGAGAGTCTTCTTCTATCATGTCTGGATGGAAAAGGGGAAGGGACCTTGTCTTATTTTCACACTGATAAGTGACCAGTCCCAAAGTTATGGTGGAGACTAAAAAAAAGTCAGAAGGTAATGGAAATGGTGTCATCTAGTTCCATGTCTTCAAGATCCGGTAGAGAAGGTATGTTCATGTCTTCGAGAGTTAGAAGAGATGGGGAAGGTAGAGAAATAATGTCCATGTCTTCGAGGGTTGGAAAATATGGAGAAGGTAGAGAAGGTATGTCCACATCTTTGAAAGTCAGAAAAGACAAAGGAGGTGGAGGAGGCATGTCCATGAGTATCTCAGATGGTGGAACAGATCAGAGGATTGATCCTTGTAGCCTAACCCAAACTTTTCATGAGGTTTACGACATTGATCAGGAATAAGGCCATGTGGGTTGTGCTCATAACAACCTAGGATGAATCCATTCCATGTGCAATGATGGAAATAAGTATAGGAAAAAGATGGGTTTGTTGAGAAAGCCAAAGCCACCGGTATAAGGTTTGGCATGTGGAATATCATTGATGTGGGAAGAGGGGGTATCAAAACCACCATAAATAAGATTGGTGTGAAGATGAGGTGGACCAAAAGGAACAACATCCCCGACATTTGGTTGGTACATAGGCACCTTATCAGGTCTACCAATATGGTGAGGAGTGGGAAAAGTGTTGAGTGTGAGGAGACGATACTCCCCCATCGTAATTTTTTCCATTACGTTATCTAGGGAGTCACCATTAGGGAGTTTTGATGAGGGAATGGTTGAGCTAGTAGAAAATGCAGATGGATCATTCTTAGGAATGAGTACATCATTTGGTCTATAGGTCATGTTGCACCCTTGGAAGGGAGGAGTGTCCTCAGGGAGTGTGAGAATATTTCCCTCGTGCTCATATTTAAGGGAATGATGGAGTGTAGAGGGGACACAACACATGACATGGATCCATGGTTTTCCAAGGAGAAAATTGTATTGAAACTCTCCCTCAATGATATAAAATGCCTCATGGATGAGTTTCTCACCAATCATGGATGGGAAGAATGACCATTCCCAAGGCAGGAGAAATGACATCGTTGAAAGTGCGGAGGACCATAGGTGTCTGGGTGACATATTCCTTTGGGATCTTAAGTTGATCAAAAGTATGCAACGAAATGATATTAATGCTTGCCCCACTATCGATCATGGATCGCCGAATGAATGTATCATTGATCCTGACTATAATAAAGAGGGGAAGATCACTCTTCTAGTGGGATGTCTGGAATTTCAGTATCATCGAATGAGATGGTATTAGTAGAAGCCGTAAGTGCTCCTACGAGTGATGTAAAGGGTTGAGCTCATCAGTGGATGTTAGAATGTCACTTTAAGGCTTCAGTAAGAGTCCTATCTATGATCTGGAAAGATTTGGATGAGCTCGTAAAGTGACATCTTGACTGGGGCCTGATGAAGTTGTCTAACGATACTTTGTTCAATAGGCCTAGGAGCTTGCTAAAATGAAATCTTTGGTTTCGATGATGTGGTCAACTCCTTAGGAGGAGGAATAACAATGAAGGTCTTGGATTTTGGTTCAGAGGTTGTTTTGGATCATGTGAGTTGGATCGAGTGGTCACCCAAACTACATTAATGAACAAAGGGGGACCACCCCTAGAAGAGTCATCTCCCAAAGGTGAAATGGCCGGTGTCGGACTAGATATGGAAGGAAGGGACTGACTTGGTCCAAGAAGAAGTCTTTCCTCTTCAATGAGATTATGGATAATGGCCTGAGCACTCTACAATGTTCAATATCATGCCCAGGGGTACGATGAAAGGTGCACATAAGGTTGGAATTGAACCATAAAGGCTTCTTTCCTTTTGGGTCAAAGGCCTTGATAGGTGGAAGCATGATTGCAGAGGTTTGTAGTAAGTGTTGGAATATTTCGGTATATGATCTAACTAAAGTGCTAGAAGATGCCTTGTGAGATATCTTGGAAATTTGGGGTAAAATCCAAGTATGTTGATGTTTTGGTGGATTGAATTCACTTTTGGTGTTGATTGGTGTTTTAGTGTTAAGCAGTTTTGGATTGTTGGGTTGAAATGTTTGTGGTCCTAAAACAAATTATTTTGGATTGGATGGTTTAACCCTAGGAGGGATTATAGATTTTGTATGTGAAGATGCATCCTTGGAGGAGTGACAACAACCTTAACTTAGGGGGTCAGATGGCGATGTTATGGTTGGTTTGGGTGCAGGAAGCAACACTTGTCTGAGGTGATCTACGGAAAGTGGAGATTGGTCAGATAGTGTTGATGATATGGAAGGAACACTTGAAGTCATTGCCAACTGAAGTGTTCTTAAAAATTCCTCAAATGATGGAATTAATCACAGAGGAAGAAGGTGGTGTGGTCATGACCACAACAGTTGATGTGGGTAGAAGAATGGGAGGAGGGACTGGTATAGGTTCTAAGGATGGTATGATAGGCAAGGGTGGAATAGCTATAGGTGAAGAGATTGATTCTACTGATGGAGTGGATGTAATTGGTAAGGGAGTTGATGAAGGACCACTGCTGGATATGGAAATAGGTTGGAATGGTTGCTTCAAGAATGTCTCTAGGGGCATAAATGATATATTTACGAATGGGGTTCTAGTAGTTGTAGAAGTGGGAATGGGAGTTGAGATAAATGTAGGTACAATAGATGTAGGAAGGATATAAAAAGGGATGGATGTGATCGACGGTGAAGGAGAGGAGGTTTTGGATGGGATAGGTTCCTGATCAGTAGTGTTCAGGGTATTTATAGTGTGAGCGTTGGGTGCTTGGGTTATAGTAGAAGTGGTGGCTTGCTTGCTGATGTATGATTTGGGAAAGGTTGTTTAAATATGTCAAGTGGTTGATTGGGTGAAGCATTTGGATTGTCCACTTGAAGATCACCCTGATCAATGAGTCTTTGGACCAAATCCTTGAAAGTTTGACATCTCTCTATGTCATGTCCTCAGACTTGGTGGTATTGATAGTAATGGTCTTCACAATACCACATGGGTTTCAGTCTAGACTCATCAACTGGTCAGATAGGAGGGAGTGTGATAAGATTTATTACCATCAATTTTTCAAATATTGTACTATATGACTCCCTAAGGGGAGTGTACTTAGGATTTGGTCGAAGGGCTCGTTTTTGAGTCC
Organism: Taxus chinensis; assembly: GCA_019776745.2. Lineage (NCBI taxonomy): Eukaryota > Viridiplantae > Streptophyta > Pinopsida > Cupressales > Taxaceae > Taxus > Taxus chinensis. The sequence continues at coordinate 724,428,734 of CM034152.1, read as the reverse complement.
ACGTACTAGATGTAGGTGCAGGAGATGATTTAATGATGACAACATTGGTTGTCATTTTTTATTTTTTATTTTGCACAGAAGGTTTGGTAAACTCATGTTTAGTTTGTTGGATTTTAATTTTAAATGACCCTTATCAAGGGTGCGTGTTTCAAGTTTGTGAGCCATGGTAAAGGCCTCGTCAAAGGTTCAGAATGATTGGATTTGTAAAACAAAAGATATATGCTTCAAAACATGAACATGAGAAGAGATTGATGAGGTCAGTTTGTGGGAGAGGGAAGGATAACTGGTTTATAATTCCACGCTATTCACGTGATAAAGTCTGCAATGGACTCATCCTCAAATTGCCAGATAGTGTATAGATCATTGATAGTTACTTTACACACAATGTTAATCGAAAAGTGTTCTAAAAATAGTTGTGCTAGTTGGGAGAAGGAGAATATAGAATATTGAGGGATACTATTGTACCAGTCTAGTGCGGGACCAGCCAAGGACATGGGGAAAGTATGAAGCATTAAGTCTTTATCGTGCACGATAAGATAACATACATGTATAAATGCACAAAGGTGATGTTGTGGATCCTCTTTGCTATTAAACATTTGTGAATTTCACCAATTCCTAGTATAGAGGATATAGTTTAACCGGTACGGATGGGTGAATAGGATCATTACAGATCTTCTCATAGGATAATGAAACTTTGGATCCTAGAGTAGTGGCTTCGAGATTGGCTAACCTATTTACAAGAGTCTGCATAGGGTCATTCAAAAGAGTTTGTTGGGGGATGAGAGGTGGGGGTTGCATGTAAGAAGTGGTCGGATGAGTTTTTTGATGAACTTGTGGATGTGTGGGTGTCTGAGGAATTTGTTAGGGGTGATCATAAATCACAGTATGTGATTGAAAGGGTAGTTATTGAAAGAATTTTTGTTGGCAGATAGGAACATGATAGGATTTTTGGGATTGGGTAGGTTGCTGCGGAAAGTGGTGAGTGGGAATGTGGGTATGAATGGGTTGAAACTATTGTTGAAAAGGGTTAGATACTGAATAATGCAAAACACCCATGAAAGGGGGTTGGGAAGTATTGACTGGCATGCTAGATGTGAGAAGGTCATACTGCCCAGATAGGGCATATGATGTTTGGGCATATTGGCTAGGAACGCTAGTGGCAATAGCAACTGAAGAGGTGAGGGGAAGAGTAGTGTTGATTGTTGTGTTTACCGGTGGGAGATTATGGGGATTAGATGTGACTATCTATATGGTTTGATGAGATGGGGGATTAGTATAAGAGGAAAAAAAATGGGTTATAGAAAGCTCATTTACTAAAAACTGGCTAGTTTGGGGATTTTTTTGATAAAGATAAAGTTGTTAGAGTGGAGGACCATCTAAGGGAATTTGAGTTGATCTCCCAAGGAGATGATATTTGAGTGCCACTAGATTGGCATCTAGAAGTTCTTGGAACAAGGTATCACTGAGAGAGACCTTAGGAGGTCTAAAAGACTTTGATTGAATGGATGGTGTGGTAGCTGGCGTAGACGAGATAGATTGATGGTATAAGAATGGGTTAGTCTCACCTAAAGTTATAGTGTAAACAAGGGGTTCTGGGTGAGAGACATCGATGAGGGGTTGAGTGCTCATGAAATAAGTAATCAAGGGCACACATGGGGTAACTGCCATGGTGAACATTTTTTGAGATAAGGATCTGTTTGAAGCTAGGTTTTGTTCCATTCTTTTGGCTGCTAAATGAGGAATTACAAGCACGAAAAAAAATTTTACCCAAGAAATTTAAGAAAACAATTGTTTTTATGTTCTTAATTTATTTAATAAAGTGTGAAAAGAAAAGGAGATGGATACCAAAGGACCTAGGAGAAGGTAAACTATGTTTGGTTTCAGGTTTGTTGTGATTAGGAAAGTTTAAGGTGGCTTCCTATTGGGTGATGAAATCCCAATCAAAAAACGAGGTAAGGAGATGTTTTTATATGTTAATTTGATTTGTGTGGTTTAGGTTATTTCTAAGAAGATGTGATATGTAGTAAGTTAAGCCCCTAATTAGACTATATAAGTAAGTAGGATGTAAAAAGAACGTTCTTTTAAAGCCAAAAATGAAGTGTGATATTTGATTAGCAAACAGAAAAGAACAAAAAATTACGATACAAAAAGGATAAAATAGGAAAAAAGAGAGGAATACCTAGATAACGCTTTACCTATTTGTCTACACTCTTGAGAAATGGGTGATATAGGCCATGAACCTAACACATGCAAGTAACAAACTGGAGCCTCACGTTGCAGTGTTACTGGAAGACAAAAAAGTTAAATATAGACATAAAAGAAGGAGATCACCAAAAGGGTGGTCCCACCATACGTGCTAGGAAGGTTTACCAAGTTTCTCATTCTTAATGAAGTTAATGAACTAGCTACTAAAAAAACTAGTAAACTCATAAATGTTGGAGGGTTTATGTTACCTTAGATGCAATGTGATATAGGTGCAAGATGATGGTGGATTCCACTACTGAAAATCAGATGAAACCTACAGATAAGATTGAAAATGATATTTATTAGATGGATTGGGTGGGGATTACCCGAGAAAGTGGACCCGAGAAAATTTTAACTTCCTTGATGGATTTCAACACCCGTTGTTAAAAAAATTGATACATAGTAGAGATAAACTAAAAATATGCAGAAACTGAAGGATTTATAGAGTCTGGGAATAATTATGATTGGTTTAATGTTGATTTGATCGAAATGAAATAGAAATTAAATGTACCTGGTCTGGGTTAGCGGCGACCCAGATTGTGTAGAAGCAAGTTGACAAAAACCTGAGGTAGAAGGATGGAACAACAACCGTAAGTGTAGATTTGGATGCTCTGAATGCAAGTCAGAAATAATAGAGGCATGTAGACATTGGAAACAACTTGCAGATGAGGTATAAGGTAGAGAAATGAAAGGAATACAAGGTAACAAGGATAACACTGGATTTGGGCTGAAAACCACATAGGTTTAGAGAAGTAGGACGATATATTCAGGGCCTGGAAACCATGCAAGGGCTGGAACACACACTGACAGGAATTTGAGATAGAAAGAATGAGGATGGTAGATAGTCCATTAGGGAAAGGGAAGCAAAGGTTGTGGACTAATTGATTAATTAATTAATGTAAATTAATGTGATATATATTAAAGTGGGAATTTAATTAAATGAGGGGGATGGATTAAATAAACATACACATGTGAGAAATCAAGAGTATAGATACCGAATTTAAGTGTCTATAGTTTATTTTCAATTCGTTGGTTGGTTGTACCTTAATTCTTTGGATTATTTTCCATTGTTTATTAGACTTTCTTTAGCATTCTTTGTGACCATTTTATAGTCATCACACTACTCAATTTTTCCTAGGGTCCTTTGTAATATTTTTACACATCTATTACCATTAGTGAAACATTTCCTATTATGCCTCCTATTACAAGATTGGGGTGCCAAAAATTAGGGTCAAATCCTTTTGTAAATGATAAATTGAACCCTTTCTTTGAAGACGATAATATGGTAGACCATAGTGGTAGTGAGGAGAACTCTCCTTGGAACAAATTTGAATTTAATTTTGCCCACATAAACAGCTTCCTCTTTCATAATAGAAATCAAGTCCTAATGTGTGTTGTAGAGTTAGGGACGAAGCTGTCACCCACATTTGATGAATCTCTTCTCAAGAACATGGTTTATGGAGATTAAGAGGTAGAAGGTCCTCCTAGAACTGTCGACACATATTAAACCATGGATTTCCTTCTACTTTTAGCTAATAGAATGACGAAGAAGGCCCTTCTAGAAAAAGAAGTGGTTGTTGTATACCTGTTGTTAAGATTAACTGTGATGGAAACATGTAACATGAAGATCGCAAACAAACTCCTCCTCATGAAACTCGTGAAGAGAACCCAAATGATGAGGTCATAATGTAACAATAGTTGCTAGATCTTAGTCACCAATTAGTGAGTTTAACTTCTCATGTCCACAAAACCCCAAAAGTAGTTAAAAATCCATGTTAGGAGAATCTTAGAGCTATGTATCATGAATATTATACTAAGCATCCTTTATAGGAGAAACCAAAAGCTATGTACCCTGAGTTATATACTGATAAAAGAGGTAGTGAAACCTTCAAGGATAATCATGTATATGCCTGCCTCACCTATGCGAGGACAACTCTTCAATCAAAAATGGTATTCCATGACGAACACCTTTAGCACATTATAAGAAAATAATGTGGGTCATAGTAAGAACTATCAATTCCAATAACTATGCCCATGCCCTTTTTATAAAGAAATGTTAAGAAAACCTTTCCCTTGTCACCATATACTTGTTGTTAAGATTAACTATGATGGAAACATAGAACATGAAGATTGTGAAAAACGACATCCTCGTGAAACTCACGAAGAGAACCCAAATGATGAGGTCGTGGTGTAACAATAATTGTAAGCTCTTAGTCACCAATTAGTGAGTTTAGCTTCTCATGTCCACAAAACCCCAAAAGTAGTTAAAACTCCACATTAGGAGAATCCTAGAACTATGTATCATGAATTTTACACTAAGCCTCCTTGATATGAGAAACCAAAAGCTACATACCATGAGTTATATACTAATAACAAAGGTAGTGAAACCTTCAAGGATAATCGTGTGTATATGCTTGCCTCACCTACACGAGGACAACTCTTTGATCAAAAATGGCAGTCCATGATGAACACCCTTAGCACATTATAAGACACTAATGTGGGTCATAGTAATAACTATCAATTCATATAACTATGCCCATGCCCTTTTTATAGAGAAATGTTAAGAACACCTTTCCCTTGTCATTTCAATTGTCCAAACTTTGATAAATACAAGGGTAAAGGTGGTCTGTGTGATCACATTAAAGATTTATTTATGACTCATCAAGAGGTTGCCTATAGTGATAACTATCTTATCCATTTATTCCCACTGGACCTTGGGGGACAAGTGTTAGAATGGTTCCTCTATCTACCTAAAGGGTCCATCGTCACATGGGCTGAATTAACATAACGTTTCATACATTACTTCTTATTCAACATGGAAAGCAATGTTACCATGTTAGACCTATGTAATGCAAAACAATGAAATAATGAGAACTCCATTGGTTTCTTATAGAGATGGTGAGGGTTAGCTAGTCGCTTCCCTTGTTCAATACTAGAGAAACAATTGGTTAGGATTTTTATACCTAACTTACACCCTAAAATAACCTTTCACCTGTAGATGCATTATGTGAATACTTTTAAGGAGGTTATTAAAAAGGTAGTCAAATAGAAAAAGCGTTGTTAGCCAAAGGAACTTTGAAACCCTTTTCAAGAGAACATCATGAGTCAAAACCAACAAAAAAACCAAGTTATTTCAAAACAAGAATACAAACATCGTAGGAGATGGAATAACTGATAATAAATGTGTGCAAACCATTCTAAATAAGGCTCCATTGAAGCTTGCTTAAGGACATGCGGTATCTGAATTTAAACGTCACATGTTACCCCTCTCATGGATTCTTTGTCATCTATATTGAAACAATTAGACATGGTAAACATGGTCACATAACCTAACGTTGTACCCTTTGCAGATGATGCAGTAAAATTGACATGGTTTAAAGACCACAAATTCTGTGCATACCATCATGTTAAGGGACATTACATTGATAAATTTTTGAAGCTTAAACACTTCATACATGATCTCATTGCCAGTGGAGAGGTTGAAATGGACTCACCTAGACTTAACAAAACTTCCAACATATAGTTGGGGATATATAAAGAGCCATTTCCTAACCATAATAAAGGGGAGAAAATTTTGGATCAAGGCCAGTATTCCCAAAACTAAAGTACCAACTATGTTGATAAATCTTCGAATCTGTTTGATTCCCTAATTGGTTGTGTATACCCACATATTGAGCATATCAACACTATTAAGATTAAAGTGCGAGAGTGCATTGTGGTAACACGACATTTTCATCTTGTTATTCCAGAACCTCTTTAGCCTACCCCTTAGAATAATCCTTATGACATTTTAGAGCAACTTGAGAAAACCAATGCTAAGATTTCAATCTTAGATATTGTCAAAATATCTAATGTACATAAGGATATTATTTTTAAAACACTCCAGGGGTCAGGTGTTTCAACTGATGTATATCCTATGCTCTTCCAAACCTTGGCTGCATAGATTGCTCCTTCAGAACACATCACTTTCAGTCAACATGAAATCCCAAGTGATGATCATACACACAACCTACCCTTGTATATTGAGGTTATTTTCAAATGGAAGAAGATCAAAAGAGTGCTTTTGGATGGTAGATAGGGCCTAAATATTTATACTTTGAAGTTGGTTAAGCAGCTACGCCGCACTGATGCTGATATGAAGCCTAAGGTTATTACTATCAAGGCTTATGACAATGAAGAGTGATAATTAGTTGTTATGATCTCCTTGTTTATGGGAGTTGGACCTACTAATCATGATACCTGGTTCCATGTATTGGACTTGGGCCTTCCATATAATATGTTCCTCAGTTAGACATGGATTCATGTCGTGCAGGTCATACCTTCTACCTATCATCAGTCCCTTAAATTGAGTTATGAAGGATAAATTATTGACATTCAAGGAGATACCCAACCATTTTCCCATTTTAGAAAGCTTTCAGATTATTTTCCATCCACATATGATTTTCCTTTAACCGAAATAGCTATTAGGACTCAATCAACGGCTCTCACCTCTCGAGTTGATCCAAATATGCTATCCCCACGTTATGATGGTGCTTCTACATCAAACTCTCCCTTTACTTCATGAGAGATGAAATTTATTGCAAATGGTTGTGGAGAATACAACCTTCAACAAGCCCTCTTGGTTTATAAACTCCCCTATCATCCAAAATGCATGGCAGGTCGTGCTAAAAGTATCAACGTCACTGATAAAATTGAAACATTGATTCTTTTACTCCTAGTGGCCTTCTAACAGATGAGAAAAAACTAGACAATTCCATATCATGATTACCTAATGATGAGATGGCCCTATGCTATCAATCACCCAAGTATGTCATCCTGAATAAGATGATGTATGCCATGGGATATCAAAGATATGGATGCAACATAAATGAACAAGGTATATGGGAAGCTATTCCAACACCTCATTGAAAGGTTTGTAAGTATGGTATTGGTATCTGACCATATGGGTCCAATCCTCCGAAGGTCTGTGCTACCTCTTCTGAATGTGAAGATAGTTCGATTGATTACAATAGCGAGACAAATTACTAATATAGTCTCTACGAGGACCTTACCTCAATGAACATATTTTTTTAAATGACTATCCTAACTATAACCCCTACCATTCCTGAATCAAGACTTGTTTACCCTTCCCTTGTTAACTTCTACCAACAAATTCATGTACTAATCAAATTCTTCGAGAATGATGAAGCAATTGGTGAGTTTATGGGTCTCCGTGATGACATACCTATTGGTGACCATAAGGAGGGCCTCTCTATTGATCTTGACACCATGCACGTACTTCAAGTAGGAGGATGAGTTTTGTGGCCATACAAAATAAAAAAGAGGACAAGGGAAATTTATCTTTAGAAGAATCCTTTTATAAATAAAAATTCTAAGTCCTACAATGAAAACCTTTTTGAGGCGTTGGCATATAAACAAATGGAAACACTCCCTAGACATACAAAGATGGCTAGCCTAAAAGTGAAAATATCACTGAGACACCCCTTAGATGAAGATCTCAAACCCCCCCCCCCCCAATCCTACGCATATGGAGGATGAATCCAATTTTTTAGTGGAGGAGACTATAGATGTGAATATTGGAACAGAAGAGTAGCCTTAGAATGGTTAAGTTAGGAGCTTCGCTCTTAGCCCAATAACACAAATCATTTTTCATGCTACTTCGGGAATTCTTAGATATTTTTTGCTTGGTCCTAAGTTGACATGCCAGGCTTGGATCCATCAGTGGTAGTGCACAATTTAGTTGTGCATGAATGGGACAAAGCCTTTCAAGCAAAAGCTTCAAAAGATACATTCTCATGTTGCACTCTTAGTCAAGGAAGAACTAGAGAAACTATTGGCAGTAGGATTCATTAGGCCTATTAGATTATTCATAGTGGATTTAAAATATAATACCAATACAATAAAAACCTATCGGTATTAAAATTTATGTACAGATTTCAGAGACATAAACAAACTGGGTCCTAAAGATAATTTTCCTCTTCCTAATATCGACATGATTATCAACTCAACTGTCAGGTTATGAGATGTTATCCCTCATGGATGGTTTTTCAGGATATAACCAGATAAAAATTGTAGAAGAGGACCAACATAAGACTTGATTTTGCATCACATTGGGGGACATTTTATCTATCAAGTCATGCCCTTCAGCCTCAATACTGTAGGCACAACATATTAACAGGCTATCACTGTCATCTTTCATGATATGATAAATAATATAATGGAGGACTACATAGATAATATCTTGGGTAAATATCTAGGACTAGAGAGGATCACCCAAATATTCTTCGATGCGTATATTCCAATGAATCAGGGATTACAAGGTTAGACTTAACCCAAAGAAGTGTGTCTTTGGGGTGTTATCAGGTAAATTTATAGGATTTATAGTGTCAAGAAGAGGAATCGAGGTGGACCTAAAAAAGGTCACATAAATTAAAGAAATGCCACCTCCTAAAAATATCAAGCAGTTGTATAGCTTACAAGGAAAGATTCAAACTATACATCATTTTATCTCTCAGCTAGCTGATAAGTGCCATTCTTTCACACATATTTTGAAGAAATATGTCAATTTTCATTGGGGTCTAGAAAAATAACAAACGTTTGCTTTGCTCAAAGAATATTTTTCTAAACCACTTGTGCTCATGCCACCTACCTTAGGTGAACCATTGTTATTGTACATTTTGGCTACCCAATTTTCCATAGGCGTGCTCTTGGCTCAGTATGATATGAACGAGAAAGAGAAATCCATCTACTATCTAATTCGTACTTTAATCACTTATGAGTTGAATTACCCACATATCAAAAAGGTTTTTTTTAGCTATGATTTTTGTGTTCCAAAAACTTTGTCATTACCTGTTAAATACTAAGACCAAGCTCATATATAGAATTGACCCATCGAAGTACCTACTATCAAAACCGACACTTACTGGGAGGATGGTTAATTGGATCACCCTTCTTAGTGATTTTTATATAGAATATATCAATCAAAATTCAGTTAAAGGACAAGTACTTGTAGATCAGCTAGTTGAATCCCCTTTTCCAGGCACTGAACCTTTGAGTTTAGAGCTCCCAGATGCTAGTTAGATGTCTATTGAAGAATATATCACATGGAAACTATACTTCGATGGATCCTTTACCTTTCACGGTTAAAATGAAGGAGTTGTGCTTATCACTCCTTTAGGATATTTGATCCCTCAAGAATTCAGACTCAGGTTACCATGTATGAGCAACATAGCAGAATATGTATCCCTCATTGTAGGACTCAAAATAGCTATCATATGGGATATTTGATAGGTCAATGTGATAGGTGATTCTAGCTGGTCATCAAACAGGTAAATGACTAGTACAAAGTTAAGGATGAGAAGCTCATTCCTTATAAGAAAATGGCTAAAAATTTGAAGGAATTCTTTATACAGATTATATTCCAATAGATACCTAAAGGGAAGAACCGTGTGGTGGATGCTATGGCCACGATTGGATATTTGTTACGCATTCCACCTGGAAATAATGATATGCATTTCTTCATGGAGCATTTGAGGGTGCTTACATATGACATGTTAGAATCATGTTTGGTATGCTAAGTTGTTGGTCCCTTATTCCCCTGGTATAATGACATATATAATTACCTCCATGATGGAACCTTCCCTACTGACATTTCCTAATTTGAAAAATGAAACCTTATCTAGCATATAGCCTTCTATACCCTATTTGGGGGCAAGCTCTACTATAGAGGCTATTAAGGGAATCTATTGCACTGTCTTAATTAGGAAGAATCTATCCTAGGGTCAAAAAGGTGCACATAGGCATATGTGGGCCCATACAAGTGGTATGGTTCTAGCTAAAAAGTTGTTGACAATAGACTATTATTGGCCTACCACAGAAACTGATTAATGTTAGTATGTTAAGAAATGTCTATTATGCCAAAAATACAACAACTTGATACATGCCCCAACATAGTCTTTGCAACCAATCATAATGTTGTGGCATTTTTCAAAGTGGGGAATTGATCTTATTGGAAAGCTTACACCTACTTCATCTGATGGCCACATGTTCATTATTACTGCCACTGAATATTTCACAAAATGGGTAGAGGATACCCCTCTTACCTTTGTTGCTAGTGCATAGATTTCCAAGTTCATTATGAAACCACCTCATTTTCTGTTACGATATTCCCTCTGCCATTATAGCTAACAATGGTAAGTCATTCAAGAAAAAAAAATTGAAAGCATTATGCCACCATTTTCAAATCCAACTCAAGTACTCAACCCCCTATTACCCTCAAGGTAATGGACAAGCTGCAACCTCAAATAAAATTCTTGTTCATATTATGGAAAATATGGTTAAACAAGACTGGCTGTAATTGGAATTTATAGATACTTCTTACCCTCCGAGCCTATCAAACATCCATTCACACCCCCTACTAGTGCTACTCCCAATTCCTTAGTGTTTGACAAAAAATTCGTCCCTACCCCTTGAGATCGAGATCCCTTCTTCATGCATATCTTTTGTGAGACTATCTAGACAAAGAGGAGGGATATAGAGTTACCAGACTCACAGATCTAGATTTACTGGATGAGAAACACCTTCATGTGTTGGATCACCTAAAAGTGTATCAAAATCAAGTGTGTCGAAGCTATAATAAAATAATCATACCTCACCAATTTGAGGTAGGATACCTTGTTTTTAAAGGAGAATCAGTTCAATACCACTAAAGATCGAGAAAAGAAGTGAAAGTTTGAGCCTAACTACTTATGACCATATGTTGTGGTTACTAAGTTTGGTACAAGAGCATATAAGCTTTCCGATTCTGATAGTGATGAGCTGTGAGATCCTATGAATGCCATACACCTCAAGTGGTTCTACGCTTAAGCATGAGGGACCTTAAGAATATCAGAAAATCAAAAATTAGAAAAATTAGAAAAAGAAACAAAAAAGAAAGAGAAATGAATCCATCCAAGTGTGAAAACCACACAATTGTGGCACATTGGACAAGTTCTTTGGTGAAAAAATGGTTTCTGACGCTATCAGTGGGTCCGTATACCTAGGAGTACAATGAATTTATCCTAAATTCCAATCTACTCCTGTGTCATGGGATCCTTTTGAACCTATCCTTCATGGCCTTGATCTAGTTAATCCTACTCATGTTGTGAAGAGTTTTCCTGTATACATTCCCACCTAACACTAGGGAAAACTTTCGTATCTTCACTATCTTGCACATACATGTGATGTTTTCCCTTTTACATTCTAATATATTGTTTTGGGGCATCTAAGTTTTTTTGTTTTCTTGCACATAGTTTTAGAATTTTTTTAGAAAATTCAAAAAACATTCGTATAACTTTTTAGAAAATTTCAAAAAGATTCAATATGTTTAGTCAAAAATATCAAAAAATTCAAATAATGCCCCATAGAAAAATCGAAAAACAATATAAATTTATCTTAGAAAACAATGCAAAAATAACGCAAAACATTCCCAAAATGACCCACAAAAAATAAAGTAGTTTTTTTCTTACTTTGTTGTTTGTTTATATATAGTTTCGTTGATTTTTTTGTCTTATATGCTTTATTAGAATAAGTTGTTTTCTTTTCTTGCTTAGAATACATCTTATTTTAGTCTGTTGTGAAATTTATGAGATAAATTTTGTTTCCATGTTTGTTCATTTATACATAGTTGTGTTGTGTTGTTACTTAATGCGTATATAGTAGATTTGATTAAAGTGTTCATTGTGTTTGTATTCATTACTTGTACAATTTTTTATCATTTCATCATCCATAACTTCTATCATCACATCTAACATCATATATAAATAAAATGCTAAAATACATCATCATGAAACTGAAAATTAAACATATACACTAAGTTAACATCATATGATATCTCCACTAGGGCAAGATGGGTTATCTTTATCCCCCCACATCATAGACCATAATAAAAACATGGGCTAAATGTTCTATCTCATAAACACAAAATGTGATAAATAGACAAGTCCATCATCATCATATATCCATATAAATATCAAATGTCCATATATAAAATGATGTGTCTCAATATACATTAGATACAATATACGCCATCATGGGCATGGATAAAAAATGTGCCTTCATCTCGAGGCATAATAAAAAAATGATACATATATATCTGATCAAAATTATGCCTTCATCATGAGGCATAAATAAAATATAATACATAATATCATGAGAGATTCAACCCTGACTCTCACCAACACCAAGACTGTCTAGCTTGTGACTCAAACTGCTTGACATATGATGTGGAGGAGACATCGACTGTAATGGAGCATGCGGTGGTGACATCTACTGTGAGGAAAGCATTTACTGAGGTGACAACATTTGTACTGATCTGGTAGACCTAGATGGCTTGTGTGACCTGTATCAAGAATGAATGTTGGCCATATGACTATAGGGTATAACCCTTTATCCCTTTGGTATGATCCCATTATAAAATGCTCTATAATATGTGGCCTCACATGTAGCTGATAAAAAATCAAATAATAAGTCATGAGTTCCTGATGCTAAGGCTGCATGTTATAGTGCATAACACTCTCCTATCAATTGAGTCACATTGACCTATAATTGAGTACTCTCAGCTACCAACTATGCTCACTCAGTTGCTAGATAATATCACTCTGCTCTCAAATCAATCACATTGTCCTATAGTTTAGTTCTCTCATCTATCTAATATGCTCTCTCAGCTATCAATTGATATCTCTCTGAAGTGACCTACTGTAATAGCTACCTCAAGGTAGCCTGATCCCCAGCGTCATGTATATGTGATCCCCTTTGACATGATCTATGGGGTGACCTAGGTGGTGACCCCCAACCCCCACCTGTTGCAATCTATCTAGGGGGTGATCCCCATCCATCCCATCCATCCCCACCTACTGTCATGTGTGGACTTGCTACTCGAGGCAGAGAAGGTGGAACCTCTACAACAATATGTTGCACAACTTATTGTAGCACATGTATCTGTAACTATGGTTATGACTGTGGCTATAGAGGAACCTATGGTAGTGAACCTTGAAGAGCTTATTATTGAACTTGTCCTTGGCCTTGAGCCTATAAATCTACCTTGGCCTCAAGCTGACCCAATCTAGATCTATCTCTCAAAGCCTGTCCATGTAACCCCTTTGCTGTTGTGGCTATGCCAACATCTTTGGCTTCTTGAGGGATGGTAATCCATATGGGAAGAACTATGGCATACCATGGACCATAATCTGGAGTGGTCCCATGTTCTACCACTTGTGGTTGTGCTACCCATAATTGTGGAACAAAATCTCTAAAACTGTCATGATCTCGCCACTGTTTAATCCGAGGCCCAAAATCAAATGTCTCACACACTCTGCACACATGCCAAATATCATCTCTGGGAATACCCTGGACATGGCCTAACCTTCATTGTACCATATTAACCCGATACCACATGACACAAAAATTAATATGGGAAAAATTAGAAAACTTTAAATAGGGATTCAGGCGTATGTTATTTTTACCTTACATTTATTTGTTGAAGAGATCTTGTGAACTAGGGCATCCTTGAGAGAAATCTATGAAATTTTCATACAAAGTGATGAATTTGACGGATTTTCGAACCAGATTGGAATAGAGTACATGGGCGTGCATGAAATTGGTTGGTTGAAGCATTCATATTTTTAACGCTATCTGGTGAAAGGATTTTCCAGGTTAGTGTTTGCAAAACTAGGGCACATGTTTGAAGAGGTTACGCAAAAGGATTTGAATCAAAGGATCGAACAATAAAGAAATAAGACACAAGGAGGAATTAGCTAGGACCTAATAAGGAAAAATGACACCAAGGAAGGGATCAAATATTTCACCCAAGAAGGGAAAGGGTATTGGAAAACTAGTTGCATTAACAAGTTTTAACTAAGAATGGTATGTAGAGATGCAATACCCAGATGGTGTGTCATTGGGGAAGGAATGGGTATCTCACATACGTAAGATGACTATAAGTGATTATAACCATATGACATATACAACTAAAAAAGAGATGGCATTGGAGCTTGTTCACCCTATAGGAGAAAGAACAAAAGATGAAAAACCTGTGTACGATGACTCTGTGAAAAGGAAATTGGAGAAGGCTGTGCTTTTACAACTCTATGAGTTGCCATTTTTCAAAAAAATTGAAAGGTTATACCAGTGGATGATGTTGCACGTGCATGAGGTTTAATTTTACTTTGTAGGAAGGATAATGTGCATAAATTCAAAAGTGATCTCCAAGTACACTAGGCTTATCTGCATGAGAGAGTTGTTAGATGATGACTTGGGCGACAAGGAGGCTTTCACCGAAACAACTAAGGAATATGAATACAAGAAGGGTGGGCACTACTTCAATATTGCCAAGATCACTAACCTAATTATGAAGATGGCCAAATGCTTTCTCACCAAGTTAAATGGACAAGAATGGTGGACACAAGTAAACAAGAGATGGTTGAACATTTGTAGAAATATTTCAGAAGAGACCATCTACAACATCTCAACCTTCATTGCGGAGGATATCATAGATGCCGCACATGATGAAGATAAAATAATGTATGGTAATATTCTTCTTACCATTGTATTTTCAGAGATTAGAGTGCCTGATGGGCCAAAAAACTAAGTTTGGGAGTATGGTAATGAAAACCCCTCCCTAGCTAATAGGTTTCGAGGCATACACTTGTGAAACAATGACATCTTCTTATAAGGTGCACTTGGATAAGTGGTATAAGTGGATGCACGATGCATTTGGAACAGAGTGGAGAATTCCAGAACAACTGCCAACCTTGGCGAAGGATGAGGCTAAATTTATAGTGTACCAATAGTTCTGCATTGGTAGGTTCACATTGAAAGATGACACAAAGAGCCCATTATTAAAATACCTTTTACCTTCACAACACAATATTTTTAGAGCACAGTCAACAACTTTAAGGAGGCCAAGAAACTTAGATTTGATCTAACTGAGGTAGATCAGGAGCACCGCGTGCTACACAAGACATTGGTGTATCCTAAGAAGTGGGAATATATGGAGAATTATGTCTCCTGTGACATACATATGCTAAGGCCCGTAACATTACCACTTACAAGAACAACAACAACAAGGGTGTAGATGCACCTAAGGCCAAAGTTTGAGAAGGAAACGTATGTTGAGGATGATGTTTCCATCCCTAAAGACCCTTTCGGAAGGAATAAATGGGTGAAGAGAGACAAAGGAAATCTAGCAAGCAAGGCACCAAGCGCGTGTGTGGTTTAGGCCACCAGAGCACAAAAAGTCGTGTGCGGGCACAAGTACTTATACTTAGAGGAAGAAGTCTCCCATGAAGGAGAAGTCCCTAGTGATGGATAAATCTCTAGTGAAAAATAAGCAGAAGGTAGCACAAATTTTAGACTCTTAGAGGACAAAGAACATGAAGGGTAATGAGACCGAGGAGGAGGATGAGGAGTGCGAGGAAGAAAATAACCCACTTGTATTCAATGTGTATGAATCTGATGAGGAGAGGGATGAATCCTTAGAGGGCACTCATGAGGGAGAAATAAGTGAGGAAGATGTGGGGACCAAAGCACATGAGACCTCACACCTATTTGGTGAAAAATTAGAGGACACAATGGAGAAGGACGTGGTAGACATCATCAAGGACTTGGTAGAGCACAAGCTAGAGCGCAGTGTGGGGGAAGTAGAAAAGGAGAAGTATGGAAGCATGGGTAGAGAGATAAGTTTAGCAGTTGGTTTCCCTATAGGAGTGCGCATAGGTGGCAAGGGAGAAAGAAAACATCTAAAGGGCCCATAATGACTTATGATGATGATCCAAATAAGGTCATGCATGCACATTTCCAGAGCATGGTTCCCTCATACTAACTCTTCTATTAGTTATCATTTGAAAAAGATAGTATGTACCCGTGAACTAGGAAGATGTTGTCATGGAATTTTGAGTCCCATGTTGATGAGCTAGAACTCAAATTTAATGCAACTGCATTACTAGATATACCGAAACATGAGGAGGTAAATCCCATTGTGGATTCATAGCAGCTAACTGATGAGAAGGCATGTAATGCGCTAAACAAGGTGTTAGTAGAAATAGAAGGCATGTAATGCGCTAAACAAGGTGTTAGTAGAAATAGAAGCATGGTTGTTCGGAAGGAATAACATAATCAAAGCATTAGAGAAGGAGTTGGAGGAGAAGAACAAAGAAAACATAGAGAGAGACAAGGAGATAAAAGGGAAGGAGTCTATAATTACACAACTGAGCGCTGAGTTGAGAGAAGAAAAGGGGAAGGTGGGTGAAGCATACAAGAAATCAGAGAATATTTCAGACTCCATTATTTTAAAGCACCCAGATTTAGCCCCCCTGAGCATAAGTATGAGTCATCCTTCCACTGCCTAGAGGATTTGATGCACTCAATCACGATGGAGAGGAAACCACTTGCACTAGAGTCAGCAGATGAAGTTATGGCGCAAAAAAAAAAAAAAAGAGAAATCAAATATTGAGGAAACCATAACTTGTTACTTTGAACTCCTTGCTTCAGTAAAGACCACAATGTGCATGGCCAAGGTTATCTACGACAATTGTGAAGACATAAAGATTGGCAAGAGTGTTGGTTGCCACACACGAGGTGGATCTGAAGGAGTTCCACGCCAAGAATAAGGTTAATATGGCGGAATGTGACCAAATATTGGTGGAGGTTGAGAATAATTATGAGCCAATTGAGATATTAAGGGAATCTATTAAAAATAAGGTAAAGTAAGTGTATCCCTAGGTTACACATAAGATGGACGCATTGAATGACCTTAACAAGTAGATGGAGAATATCGTTGATACACTAATGGATAAGGGTGAAGAGTTGAAATTTTATGAAGTTAACGCGATAATAGGGGATTTGTTTACATGGGCGTAGAAGGAGGTGGATGACTGGAATGAAATTGAAGCATCATTAAATAAGACTTTCCCAATCCTTGTACAACAATAACAAAATTATTTTGTTCTTTGGCATAATCTGGATACAAGTTATTATTTTCTTCCATTATTTATTATTTGTTGGAGATGAGATTATTTCTGAGGATGGACAACACATTTGATGTGGGGTAATGTTGAGCCCAAAAATGACTAAGTCCCGGAGTAGAGGATGAGCGCACGTGGAAGGAAAGGTAGGAAAAAGGCGGGTGAATAATAATGTGTAAGAAGAACTACGTGCATGTGAAAAGTATGAATAATTTAGTTTGAGTGAAGGACTTGAGAAAACATGGAGTGCGTGAAGGTTGGCATGTGGAAGCAAAAGAGGATTTTGGGAATTAGTCGCATTATGGAATAATGTGTTGCAGGGAAAACACGTGAAAAGGAAATTAAAAACATGATAAGTGGATAAGGTTAATACATGAAGACTTACAGCTCAAGGAAAGAATATTCCAGGGATAATCAAGGGTTAATCATTGTGCTTAAGGAGTGTTTAAAGTGGAAATTAATCATAGCTTTAACTAGTTGGCATAGACACTCGAGTACGGTACAGCATGATCCCTCTTGCATGTGGCTTGCTCATGAGTAATATTGAGGTGGTGTGAGAGAGATCCAACTCTATTTAAGAATGGGATCAGGTCCAAAACAGGGTGTGTAAGCATGTAAGTAGAGGCATAGGTATGTATGAGAGATGTATGGTGAAGGTTTTTGAGAAAATGTGAGGTGATACAGGAGGAAGAAGATGTGTGATGTAAGGCATGAGATATTCTAGGTGCATAGAAGAGAGCATGGATCTAACACCTTTGAGTAGAGTCATTTTGTAGAGCTAGGGTGTTATTTCATAATGTATTTGGTTTGTTGTGACCCTTTTGATGTAATCTGGCTACCACAAATAGTTGTGAATCAATGAATATTAGGTGTTGTTATGAATATCTCTGTTTATGGGTCCAAACCCTAGTGTTTTTCATATTGCTCATGGTCAGATCTGATTTCTTTGTGATGTTGTAGTATTTACTTTTACATTATAGTGCATCTGTGCTTAGATCTAGTTTCTTTACTTCTGTGCTATAATGAATGCACGTATTTCTAATTCTATGAACATTCATTTATTACTGACAAAGCATTCTTATAAGGCTCACATAAAGGAGGGGCTCAACGCCCTTATATGCCTCGGGTGAGCACCCAGTCAAGGCTAGGTGATGTGTCAGTGTACTTGGGATTTAAAAGGAGTAGGTAAATGTGACTACACTACTTATTTATTGTCTAGGAAGGGTGTGGGAATTTGATGTTTTCTGGGGGTACCTGAAAGAATCATTTTTGAAACCTCTAAAATATCCCTACGGACTGAGTAGGATTTGGGGGTATGATTTGTAAATCTTGGGGCTCCCCCTATCCAGACTATTCAACAAGATTTACATGGGGAAATCTAACCTTAGGTGTACTAAGATGGATTGTCAGGAATTTAGATCTTGGATTTCCTAGAGCTTTCCCTGCAAACCAGTCTCCTGCAAAAGGATCATTCATTTTTTTCACTCGCACTCATGTAATAATCGAAACATACGATAGTTGACATTTTGTTTCTAAATTTCCCCAATTACCTTTGAATATTTCCCCCCTTTCCCCATTCTTTTAGTTTAAGTTTATCTTATCCCCACTTAAATATAAACAACCTTAGGAAAACATTTTAAGACACTTCACATATCTCAGACTCTCTATTCATACTTTACAGATCCTCCTAGGAGAACACATAGTCATTGCTTACACCTTGCATGTTCTCACCCCCAATTCAAGATCCCCATCATTGACCTGTAAAAAACTTGTGCAAACCCTTAGGATCAATGTGCGGGATGGGCTAACACTACCTTCAATGGTCCATATTGGATCTCCGGTGCTTGCAGTGCTTAAGTGACCACTCTTTCGAGTGAGCATTACATTCAGTGGCTGCACCTGACCCCGATTGTTTATTTTGATGGATCTGAGATATCAGTCTGATATTTGAATGTGCCCTATGCTCCCTTGACCGCATCTTGGGTACTCACACCCTGACTAAGGTAGAGTCAAACGTAGAAGGGATATCAACCACACCCTTTGTTTGGGTGCCTCTGTATCACCCCCTTGGGAAGGGTTAAAGGGCAAGCAGAGGAAGAACCCACCCCCAGCTACCAAATGATGTTTGACTTGGGTTCATCTCCATTTCCCTATCTCCTTGCACATTTGTGCTTTGTTCCTCTTCCTCGAGGGTAAGGGGGGTAAATCTGAGAGCCAACAAGACCAACTTACCATCTTCAATCCTCTAGTCTATTTTCTTTAATACTTCTCAGTTTATCTCAACCTCGTGTGCCTTTGAGTGATGGTTATAGCTGTTTATCTTGCACTTGGTAAAATGTGAATCCCAAGACTATCCTACAATAACATCACATGAGTATTACATCTATGAAAACCACTCCTCTGGTGTGTCATCAACTATAGGCTTCTTGTTCTTATCCTTTCCTTTTCCCTGGGGTGACACTGTGGATGTTTTATTTCGTGCCATCATTACTTCACAACTTCTTCAGACTTCAAACTTTAAAATTTATAGAGAAAATTATGCCCTAGGTGCTGATAAAACTTACTCAACCCGACGTGCATTCAATTATTTCAAACCCTTTCTTAATCTATCTTTTTTGCTGGTCTATGTCAAACAACTCTGTGCCATATCCTGCTGTGTGCATGTATTCTTTTCTTAATGCTAAATCAAATGAAGCAAAAACTATCACCTAAAATAGTTCTACAATTTAGCTAAAACAAATCATAAACACCATCATGATAATAATTAAACAAGGGTTAGATGCTAATATTCATAAATACAAACTTTGAAACTAAAAATGTTAAATATCTAAACTCCTCTATTATCTAACAACAAATAAATTAATGGACCTAAGTAAGCTCCATGGCTATCAAAATAGTTGTCTTTAATGTTCCAAGAACCTAGGAATGGGGGCTAATCAAAGTTGGGATACAAGACCTTTTTGACACCTCTCATATTACCCAAGCACTTTAAGAAAGAGGCTTAACTCTTCAAGATGATGAACTCTCAAAAGGGCAAGGTGCAAGCTCTTAGTCTCTTTGCTATATGCTTTGCATTTGCTCTCTAAGGAGTTTAGGTGTAAGTAAAAAGGTAGGAGGAGGGCTCTTTATATAGCCCAAAGGATAAAGGATTCAACACATTCTCATGAATGTGGGATAAAGGTAAAACATGATTAGGAATGGATAAGGTTGCTTTATTAAAGGCAACCTTACTTTAGAAGGGTTTAATACATGTTTAGCAAGTCATGGGAGTTGGGGGTATTTTAATTAATCAAAGGTGATTAATTAATAGGTAGGTGTAAACTTATAGAAGCCAATTAGAAGAATATTAGTGCGATTTAGGCTATTATAAGGGGATTAAATCAATTAAATATTGATTTATTGGTTAAATGGAAGGGAAAGCTAATTAATCAATAATAATTAATTAGTCTAGGTAGAAGGGGTGATTTATTAACGGAAGGTTGTTACTTAGGGTATTTGTTGGATAGGAAACTTAATTAATTAGCTTAGTGTAATTAATTAATGATGATATGAGGGAAAATGAGTGCTTTCGATGATATGTCATTGATTCACGAGAAAGGGGATAATTAGCGCAATTTAAGAATTTAAATTGCTTGGGCATAACTATAGGTGTCTACATTTTCCCCTCTTTGGGGTGGCGTAAGTGATGCCACTTCAAAGATAGTAGACAGAAGAGATTTTAAAAAGAAAAATTAGTAGGAGAGAGAGATGCCCCCTTGAGTGTCGATGGGGTGATGGAAGAAGTTGATCGACGATCGAAAAAGGTGAGATATAGGTAGAAGAATGGGGACGAGGCAGGATTCCCCGAGGAGAGGGAGAATTAGGGGTAAAAGGAAAGTGGTGTAGAAGAAATATGGATGAGGGGAGAGAAGAGCTTAACCTCTAGCCGCTTATTTGTTTGGAACAAATTTGATGTCATCATATTGCCATAGGAACTACATCATCGGTCCTTATGAAAAATATAAGCATATGACAAAGGTAGAATGACATGAAAAGCCATACTATGAAAAATTGTCCATTGCTGAAAGTACCAACTCCACGAAACATACAATAATGCAATGTAATATGAGAAGGAAACAAGCTCATATAACAGGGAAAACAAGTACGAACGCACATATCCAACCCAACAACGGTCAAGACAATTGTACAAATGTTTTGTTATCAGTGCTGAAGAGATCCACAAGTTCATGATTGACAAGGTTTAAAAATGATGCCCCAAGCAAGGATAAATGTAAGGGGAAATAAAAATGGACACAGGGTCCATGAAAAGTGTTTGTGCGCAACGAAACAACACCATGCAACCAAAAGTGCCCCAGAGTACAGACGAAGCAAGCAGCTAGCTTTTGTGAATGGTTGTGAATCCAGTGATCCACGAGTCATATTAATTAGGGAAGATGTGAGACAAACTAACAGGATATGGAGAAAATACCATGCGCAAGACACAAGTTTCACCCGTAAGAAGCAAGTTACCATTTTGTAGGGTATTTTACTTTTTAGGATTTTTTTTAAAAAATTTGCCTTGTTTTTAGATTATTATTTTTTGATATGGTAAATGTTTGTATTGTTTTGGCTTTATGAACCGTGATAAACAATAGAAGAAAGGAGAAGAAGAAAAAGAAGGGCCTAGGGGCAACAGAAAGTGCCCTCGGTGGAAGAAAAGAGAAACAAATGACAAATAATGTCCTTGTTTAGTGGAAAAATTAAGAAAAAATCATTATTTGAAAAATAATTATTTATGAGGGTGTGAAGAAGAATAAAAATTGCCAGGGAGCAATAAAATTGTCTAGGGGAGAAGAAAGGGGTATTGGACAAAAAATTCCCCAATACAGTGAAAAAATAAGAAAAAAATAATTATTTAATTAAAAATAATTATTCCACAGCGAATAGAGGAGAAAACAGTGAGCTAAACGGGTGTCCCGACCGTCTGATAGGTGAAAAATAGGTTAATATACCCCCCCAGGGGGGTAAAAACATCGCAATTAGTTCATTTTAACCACTCAGTTTAGAAAACTTACCATGAGGCTCTGACACTCAGGAGAAATGGTGATCGCACGTGATCGTTTGAGGCGTGTTGTAGATTATAGATGATAGATCTGTAGACAATATCAAATGTTGTTTTCAAGTGTTATTTTGATGTATATGTACGGGATGATATGATGATATGAATGATAGAAATGGTAGTGGGCTTGCCATAACCATTGATAGAAGAAATATGTGATAGATGAAAAAGATACGGTCCAAGAATTGAAGAGGATGGGCTACCAGGAGGTGAACCACAGATAGAAGGTGAGAGGCTACTAGGATATGGCCCAAGAATAGAAGAAGAAGGGCTACTAGGACGTGACCCATAGATGTAAGATGATGGACTACCAGAATGTGGCCCAAGAATAGAACATGATGGACTACCCGGGGGTGATCCATACATAGAAGATAAGGGGCTAGTTAGATGTGCCCCAATAATCAAAGATAGTGGGCTACTTGAAAATTTCCCACAAATAGAAGAGAGAGGGATACTAGAAGGTGACCCACACCTAGATGAAGATGAAGGGATACTTGGCGTTGACCCCACAAGAGATTGTGATTAAGGAATTATGATAAACGAAGAGTTATTGAGTGATGAGAAGATAGGCCATGGATCTATGCAAGACCAAGGAGTTTCATCACATAATGAAGAATGTGAAGATGGAAGAATAAGAGGAGGATCAAGTTGCATGATCTGAGGCTCTTCCTCCGTTTCTTGATCAAAGGAATCAACCTTTTCCTCAAAATATGTAAATGCATCAAAGTCTAAAGAGAATCCTTTTTTGTAATCTACTAAAGGAATATCTTCATATGCCCCTATAAATGCCCTGATTATTTCTTCATTCTGAAAGAGATAAATTATTATGATTTGATCAATCCCTAGGGGTTTATTGGAAGAAATAGGTTCACTTGGTGTGGAAGGCTGAGAAGATGTTTGATGATTATTGATAGAAGAAGATGGTGTGGGGGACGAAGAATATGTGTAGCTAGATGTCTCACAACTAGAAGAAGGTGGTGTGGACCTACCTATACAATGGTATGTCATATCTAAAATAGTAGGATTAAGTCCAAAGTCTGTAGATTGCGATGCATGGGTCGATTCAGATGTTTTTCTCGAAGGACTTTAAGTCACATGAATCTTCACAAAAGGAAGATTTCGTGGGGGTGATTGATGAAGAAGGTTTTGCAAAGAAGGGGAGGAATGTGATTCGAGCACCGCATTAGATGAATGATGACAAGGGTCTTGCAAAGAAAGAGAGGACCATGATTCAATAATTGTATTATACTTCTGATTGGAGGGATTTGGAGTCGTGTGTATCTTCAAAGGAAGAAGATTTCGTTGGGGTGACTGATAAAATGGGTCCTGCGAAGAAAGGGAGGACCGCGACATAAAAGTCACATTAGATGATTGATGAAGAGGATCTTGCAAAGAAAGGGAGGACCATGACTTATGAGTCACATTAGATGACTTAGGAGTTGAATTAGATGAATCCGAATAGTAGTTTGGATCTGAATCCTCAGAAGAGTCAAAGGAAATATTTGGATTGGAATCCTCAGAAGAAGAGGAAATGTTTGGATTAGAATTAGAAGAAGAGTGGGGGGAACTCGAATAATAATTTGGATTAGACGTGTCTAAATCATACCACCAACTATGATATGAAGGTGGGGAATGAGTTACCTGTATGGGCTCTCTAGCACGAAGAACCAAACGAGGTTTAGTTGTAATGGGAATCTTTTGCTTTGAATTGCTAAACCTAGGTTCCATATTTTTGTAAGTATGGGGAACCACTCGATAGTCAGTCATTTTTGGTACTGTTTTAAGCACAAATGTCTAGATATAGATAGTATGATGGAACTCCTTCAAAGGGAAGGAAGTGACATGTCGATTTGGGTAGCATAAGGACAACCAACTAGACATTTCGTAAGTATTGATATGCGTGTGTGAATTTTTGAAGAAGGTCTAAGGAAAATAGACATCGTGATGATGCAATATCGATGAGATTGAGAAGGATTGTCCTAGAAAATAAGTTTTTTGAATGAATAATCACAAGGAACAATCATGCAAGTGTGAAACACAAAGCCAATCAACAAGGAAATACACCATATGAAAAGGCGATGCAAAGATGATCAACAAGATGTTTTCACTTTTGCCAAGTTCAAGGAAATGAACAAAATGTAAGTAAATAATAAGAAGTCAATGTGAGTCTCCCAATCAAGATATATGATGAGCGAGCTCAAACTTGATTAAGGACCTATATCTCAAAAAGTGTCAATTACAATTTGTGAATGACACAACAATATCACCCAAGATATGTTAACCCCACTTTGCGAGAAAGTGAAGTATTTATATCAAGGTGTTAATTGATATAACACGCACAAAATGGTAATGCCTAGCACTCTTTGAAATCAAGGTAATAATAGAACCGAACTAAAAAACTCAAAGTATAGCTAGGAATAGTTAAAAATATGTGCAACGTAACCTGTACAATATAGTTATTTATGTCGATTTTACAAGAAACAAGACGTAAATATCAAAATTGTAATGATACGATACAAACAAGCTAACTCTTCTAAGGAAGTTCACGTGGTGATGAACCACGCCTAACTACAATGACGACCTTGACGTGGGTTATCAAGATCACAATGGCTACCAAATGACATAAAAACGCCTTAACACACTTTAGATGTTTAGCTAATCCAGCTGCCAAACATGGATGGGCGTAAATGGACATAAAAGTGAGAGAAACAGTCGATTGGTAACAACAAAGGTAGTCACCACCTTCTTTTGATCAACAAAGTTTCAAAAGAATGTGAAGGAAGTAAATCAAGAAAAGGATGACGAAAAATGTTGGCTTCACTTTGGTAGAGTTTCACCTCACTCTAAGGCAAGTAAAAACTAGGTGAAAGTAACACGTCACATGTGTTCTTAAGAAAGAATATGGTTCACAACTCAACACTATTGTATAATGGTCAAAGTAGGCCTCCTGGCCAAAGTATAGTCTTCCTAGGTGGTTCTTTCACCCTAGGTGCTACAAAGATTATCCACGAGCGAGTGATGATTTATCCAAAAATTTGTCACACTGACTAGTTTGGGAGTATCTCATACTTTATTTTACCCCCCTTCAAGCACAGTAGAAAAATAAATGTGCATCCAAATGTGTACTATAAAAGGGATCGCCACAACGGACAACTTATAACTCTATCTCATAAAGGATTTACTAGTCAAGATAGGTAGTGTGGGAGCACTTCCCGTTTTTATCCACAAGGTTCCCTCTTGCATGGACTACTTTAGGGTTCCTAGAACCACCCCCATTGTTGTAGCTTAAGGCGTTATGCTAAAGGGGTTATGTTCCAGTTGAGTAGAGAGGGATGTACCCTTTTTCTGAAACCTGCAATACAGTGTTTTGAATATTGTTGTTCTTTTAATCTTGTTTAATTAGGCATGGTTTGATTGACCACCTTTTGGCAACCATGTATAACAACTGTATTAGTAGTTTTTGATTTCGTTTTGATTCCTCCTATCTTTGACAAGCGTTTTTAGGTCCTACACTCAAGCGTTAGTAGTTCTCAAAGAAAATCACATTATTTAAAAGAGGATTAAGAGTTTCTTTTCATTCTCAAGATCATCCAGGATGCAAGAGAAGAGTATACCACAACAAATAATCCAACTAAAAATTAAAGAAAATATTTTCAATCAATGAACCATACAAAAATCTTGATAATTGTTCATTCCCCTTAAACCAAAAGTGAAAAATGAAGCTTCCAATTTACCAAATGTTATAAAATGAAGAATAAAGTTGTTTTTGAGTCTCAAGATCACCCTAAGGTGCAAGAGAACAGTATACACAAACTTTATCCCAACTATATAGAAATGGAAAACTTCAAATCAAAGGACTATTGTAAAAATGTTTTGTAAAATGTTCATTCCCCTTAAACCAAAAGTGAAAGATGAAGTTTCCATTTTACCAAATGTTATAAAATCAAGACTAAAGTTTCTTTTGATTCTCAAGATCACCCTAAAGTGTAAGAGAAGAGCATACACAAACTTTATCCCAACTATATAGAAATGGAAACCTTCAAATCAAAGGACCATTGAAAAATGTTTTGTAAAAGGTTCATTCCCCTTAAGTAAAATGAATAATCAAATTTCCAAGTTTAATCCCAATGTTAAAAAGATAGAGATCAAAGTTGTTTTTGATTCTCAAGCTCACCAAAAGGTGTACAAGAGAAGAGCATACACATGCTTTGGTCTAAATTGAGTAAGCATGGAAATACAACATTCATCAAAACATTAGATATGTTAGAAAATAACTATTTTTAAAACTAACAGAAAAACTTACAATTTTTTGTAAGTATAAATCCTCAATTTATGTTTTTCATTGCATATTTAACTTCAATACCTTTCCAACACAAAAAAAATTAGAGTCATTTTGAGTTTGGGAGAAAAATTTATGGGCCTTTGGAAAATGGGGTTATGCATATGCTCTTATGCTCATGGGTATGCACTTGACATGCACTCAAAAAATGTCAAAAAAAAACGTCCCTTAATCTACAAAATGGGCAAATTTTTTCCAAGCCAAGATTCAATTTTTAACAACAAACCATCACATTCATATATGAATAGAAGACTCAACGCTATCAAACATTAACGTACATGCTCAAGAATTTAAAATTTTCAAGAAATTGACAAAAACTAGCATGTAGAATGATGAAAAAGTAAGCTCTAAAAATGAAAATGATGATGAAATATTGAAATTTTCTCACCAAGATTAAATTTTGATAACAACCCACTACATTAATATGTAAATAGAAGACTTAGCACTATCAAACACTAACCTACATGCTCAAGAATTTAAAATTTTCAAGAAAATTGACAAAACTAGCATGTAGAATGTTGAAAAAGTAAGCTCTAAAAATGATAACATGGAGAAATCTTGAAATTTTCCCATCAATTCCAATTTTGACAGAACTTCACCTCCTTTATACCTACAAGGAATACTCAACACATGTAAAACTCAACAAAATAGTTTAAGAAAAACAAGTTAGATCAACATGTGTAAAAGAGGGTTAATAACCAAAAATGAAACTTAAACTACAAAAACTTGAAATTAAGTGCAAAGGACAATGGAGTAACTCCCACCCGGGCCATGCCAAATGTGTGCATGTATACTTTGCTTGATGCTAAATTAAATAAAGCAAGAACTACCACCTAAAATAGTTTTACAATTTAGCTAAAACAAAGTATAAACACCATCAAGATAATAATTAAACAAGGGTTAGATGCAAGCATTCATAAATACTAACATTGAAACTAACAATGTTTAAATATCTAAACTCCTAGATTCTCTAACAACAAAGAAATGAATGGACCTATTTAAGCTCCAATGGCAATCAAAATAGTTTTCCTTAATGTTCCAAGATCCTTAAAGAATGGGGGCTAATCAAAGTAGGGCTACAAGACCCTTTAGACACCTCCCATATGACACAAGCACTTTAAGAAAGAGGCTTAACTCTTCAAGATGATGAACTCTCAAAAGGGCAAGGTGCAAGCTCTTAGTCTCTTTGCTATATGTTTTTGCATTTGCTCTCTTAAGAAGTTTTAGGTGTAGGTATAAAGGTAGGAAGAGGGCTCTTTACATAGCCCAAAGGATAAAGGATTCAACACAATTCTGATGAATGTGGGATAAAGGTAAAAACATGATTAGGAATGGATAAGGTTTCTTTATTAAAGGTAACCTTACTTTAGAAGGGTTTAATTTATGCTTAGCAAGTCATGGGAGTTGGGGGTGCTTTAATTAATCAAAGGTGATTAACTAATACGTAAGTGTAAGTTTATAAAAGCTAATTAGAGGAATATTAGTACAATTTATGCTATTATAAGGGGATTAAATCAATTAAATATTGATTTACTAGTTAAATGGAAGGGGAATCTACTTAATTAATAATAATTAATTAGTCTAGGTAGAAGAGGTTATTTATTAACGGAAAGTCGTTAATTAGGGTGTTTGTTGGATAGGTGACTTAATCAATTAGATGTATTGTAATTAATTAACGAAAACAAGAGGGAATATGAGCACTTTAGACGATATGTCGTCGATTCACGAGAAAGGGGAAAATTAGCACAATTTAAGTATTTAAATTTCTTGCACATAATTATAGGTGTCTAGCACCTGCCATATCTCCTCTCTCACTCAAATGTGAGACATTCTACAACTTCCAAATTATCACCTTTTCAATTTTTATACCACGAGTATGAACTCAAATCCCTTCGATCTATCAAACCCTAGTTGTAACTTTTCAAACTTCTCCACACCCTAATATCACAAACCCTCCTCAAAACACATGCACAAAATGAGCTCCTGAATCACAATCCCATGATGTGTATTGCTAACAATAACGTGTTGCTTGAAATCCTGCCTTATCTCATAGATCTTTGCATACATAAATCTTTGTCACTTAGTTGCTTCTTCACACTTCGAACTCTGATATCTTCAACATATGCAAGGTAACATTGACGTTACAAACACTGAACCTTATAGAAAATTTAAAAATTCTTATCACATTAATTTCTCGTCAGCTACTACTGTATGTAAAGCATTAATTATGCTATCCATGCTTCTCTGTGCATCTCACACTTTGTCTTTCGTGCCTAACATGTTCCATATGCTACAGTCATAACCTTTAGGTGCGCCTACTAATTCTCCAGGTAACATTCATCCTCTACCCGCACTTCCATATGCACTATAACCCATTTATCCCTCTAAGAGCCTCATACAAACTAGTAGTTTCTAATGATGCTATCCTACCCTCGCGTTATATTACATGCGTCCTATCTTCCAAGCGTTGTCTTAACATATGAGCAATTTCCTTGAAGCACCATCTTTCCTAAGCACATGCAACACCTTGATCTGATCTTTCTATGAATACTCAATTCCATATCCAATGAGAACCACTTATATCCAAAATAATCATGCACTTCTCTCACCCACCCCACAGGACCAATGCCATCATGTAGAGTACTCTAATGCATGAAAACATCCTATTTGCGTAGTCACACCTACCGCATAGCTATGAGTATGCTCGCAAGGTCACACTTGAATTAATTCACATAAGTAGTAATGAACTAAATTGCAAGTGAACAGCACACTTATTACAAGAATGAAATGAGAACACATATAAATGGAATGCATGAAAAGGGAAATTTAATCTAAGTGGAAATACTACCTTATTAAAAACACCAAGGAAGACTTATTTATAATAGGGGCTTCAATCTACTCCCATTGAAGTAACTGGGAACAGCCATGGTGTCATCCAGCGTTTGCTAACTGGTACATGCACTTGAATTAAGTATATAAGTTACTAACATACGGTCCCAACTAATGCACTATTAAGCTTTCCAGGGTGGTGCAAAAAAAATTGAAGTCATACAGAAGCACCATATTTCCTAACTACTCAAAGACTTTTTATCGTTGATGTTCCTATCATGTCATGTCTTTCTGTTGTAGAGTTTTCTATACTTCTGACTCCAATCGTGTAATGGCACGTTGCTCATCCAACTGCATGAACTTGTTTCAATGTACTCATTCTTCAAGTGCTTTCTCATCAGCTAACGCACCTCCTGCACACGCAATGTGCAAAGTGAGGGTAACATGAATTCCATAGGATAGTAACTGCCTTTATGTACCAAACACCAATTAAAAGGGTGTTGCTTTGTTGTAACCTCTTCATAGGTTGTTCTATCTACCCAAAGTACATGACTAGAGACTTTATCATCCCCAATCCTCTCCTTCCCACATCACATTTTTTCGTCTCACGTCTATGGCTCAATATCTTGTTGAAAGGCCTCAATAGTGTCCATTTCCTTTGAGGATGATAGGGTGTTGTTCTTATGGTGTGCAACCTTAAATTCATTAAGTAATATCATGATAATGGTCTCATTAAGGAAAGTGAGTACCCCTATCGCTTGTTAAACTTAAAGGGCATCAATACCTGCTGATAATATTTTTCCCATAGAAACCTTGTCTACAGTTGTTATATGTAATGTAATCCTTTGTAGGTGCACAACTTCTTCCCACCTTGTTAAGATAATCTAGTAAAAGTTATAATATAGCATGTTCCCATGTCCTACGTGCAGGCTGGGGCAGATAGGGACCTACAAAGATCAATTTCCCACTTCTCAAAAGGTTTCTGCACTAGCTAATAGGCCTCAAAGGCAATTCTCATCTCTATGCCCATGCTTTCCAATTCTGCTGGAACAATGGTCACATGCCTTGACAATATTCTTGGTACAATCCTTGTATAATGTTTCCCATCATAGACCAACTAGTAGAATCTTTCACACGTAGTGATCATCTCCTATGTATTGTGTTCCAGCTGCAATACCACTATGAGCTTCTCATCCATAATTGCTTCCTACTCATGCTCAAGTACACACTTTTTGTAAAAATCTCATCACAACCTAGCTTGTATACAAGTATCCACTGAATAACATGTAATATGGCACAACACGTGAATGACAATTTGTTTCTTCTCCAATGTAATTCATTCCTTCGGGCACCAAGCACTTGTGTGTCAAGAATACTGACAAAAATATCCTCTAAATCTTCAAGGCATGCACGGTTTAACCTGAATAAACTATGCATCTAGCATTATATCCTCAATGCTCTATGCAGTCCTCTCCACAATTGAATCCTTGATACAAGTGGTATCTGGTCTAGAAGTTACTCTTACCTGGCTTAACATATAACTGTAAAGTTAAACTCCTGAAATAATAGAGTACCCAACGACATATTTGCTCCTTGTAAAATAGGCTTATTTCGACCAAATAATTCAATGCCATATGATCTATATAGAAAGATGAATTGGTGTTTCCAGTAAGTACTATGTCAAAACTTATAGGAGCACTATAGATCATAGAAAATGCCTTGCACTTTGTAGTTGTGTAATTTTTTTATGTTGGAGTTAACTTCCTACTCTCAAAGAAGTAAATAGGGATGATCGAAAATGCCCCTCTCCAAGTTAGGCGAATACTGCATGCCAATGGCCATGCCAGAGGCATCTACATGAACGTGAAAGGGCTTGTTCCGTGAAGGAAAGCACAAAATAGGTGTTGTAGTAAGCCTCTCCTTCAGTGTCTCAAACGTGCGCTACTTCTGCCTGTTACCCTAATAGAACCTACCTTTTCCCTTTAGATAGTTCCTATAAGAGGTGCATAAATATCTTAACATAACCCTTGATAAAAAAATTGTAGTAGCTTGTGTGCCCCAGGAATTTGTTGCACCTCACTTTGATCTAGTTGGTTCTTCCTAAGCCCCAAAATCACAGCAACCTTAGCAGGGTCGCTACTAGCAAACCACTCTTTATAGATGATGTGTCCTAAGTAAAATTACCAAAGGGTGTATACAAATATATGCATTCTTGATGTTTAAAGAAGATGCTCAATTGTCGACATCTATGCAAACATGAGCCTCAAGGTTATCACAGTAATCTTTCACAACCTTGTAGACCGTCCAATCATTCAAAATACACCTGTAAGAAAAAATATGTGAATAAAATCTTTGAAAGCTTAGTACAACTATGCATGAAAATATAGTACTGACGCATTCTTTAGTTCAAAGGGCAGGACCGTGTATGCAAAACTTCCCCATTAAGTGGTTAATTTTTTCTTCTTCCTGATCCTCATTTTCTAAATCCTGTACCTACTGATACCCTGAAAATCCATCAATGAAAGAATAGATTTCGTACCCCACAAACCCCTTAAGGATTTCCTTTGTGAATGATGTAGAGAAAGGATCTATGAAACATAAAGCATTGAGTTATCTATAGTCCACACAGATACTTCTCCAGATGTCCTTCTTGATGTTGATCATAATGGGACTGACCCACTTAGATTCCTCAATTGGTTCAATGATTTTATACTTAAGCCTTTTTGTCAATCTCTTCTTTGACCTTCATGCGTAGGTTCAAATTCATCCTATAAATCCTCTTTCTAATGGGACACATACCCTCTTTCAGCTTAATATTCATCTCCCCCATCGAGGGATGCACTCCTTTCAATTCATGGAAACATCTTGGAAAAAGGTCCTTGAAATCATGTAATAGCTAAATGATCTTTACAATCTCTAGTTCTGACTAATAGTCCCCTAATAATATCCTCATTAGGCACATCCTCAGTGTCAATATTAACCTTCGTGGTCTTCATAGCAATATGGTATGCATGAACCTTTTCATCCACAGACTCCATCACTTCCTGCGAACCCTCTATATGGATAATACTCATGTTTCAACTTCCTCGTCATTAATAAGGTACACCATTTTACCCTTTTTCCTTTCTCCTTCCAGGCGCAACCTAATTGTAGCTCCTCTAGTTCCATTGTTTCCTCATGCACTCTAGTCGTAGCACCCTCCAGATCAAGTTCTTTAAGAAAACCAAGCATGAGCTCTTCCTATCTTGGTGCAATGTCTCCCAATGTGATGCACTTCATAATCTATAATTCTTCATATATTTGTGAGGTTTAGTAGAAAAAGTAATCAAATTTATGAGACCATACCTTCAATCATATTTTGTCAACTTGCAATCTCATATTCTCGATCTCACCATGTACATACCACATGCATCGTACGCATCCTCGCGGAGTGGAATAAAACTTATGCACCTAAAGAGATGGTGGCAAGGCGTCCTATCCTTGCACTCGTATCCATTGTCTCAAATAGTTACATGGACATGTTCTAAAGCTAAGAGTCTTCCCATGAATATTCACATATATGTGGGAGGTGTACAATTACTCTGATTTGAACCTAGTCAGAAAAGGTGATTCTCACTTACCTCGCACTGACCCAACATAGTTATCTACTTTTTTTTCCCACATGCAATATTGTTGTTATTCTGCACATAGGGTATAGATCAACATGTTCTATGTCGAACACCTTCATTCTTCTAGTGTATCCTCTATGCATAACACACAAGAAAGAGCTCAGGATCTTTCTTCACCGCTAAATTGTGGTAACTAAAACTTTACCCAAGTGCGCCCAACCATGTGTGGCCTGACCCATTCTAATTACTCTTCCCTTCATCTCATGCCCGACCATTTCATATGTGTCATGGGCCTAATTATCACAAGAAACACTTGTGGTGTCGCTAACATACCCCACATCTCCCCACTGTAAGTAGGCACTTTCCTTGGATAGTTCCACATAATCTGAGGATCGCGTACCTGTCTGCGCATGCATAAATCCTAGTTAAGTTCCTCCTCACGTCAGATTCTCGACATATGGTGCATATCTTTTGCTTCATTTAGAGTTATGAATGACATGAGTCATTTCTATTATCAAAAAGATTATGTTATCCCTTTGTTAGAAGCACAATTATACATTGTTCGCATAACACCAAGGTCGCCTAAGTAATGTTGGAAAGTTGTCTACCTCATGCAAGCTCTAATACCTCAAAGTCTCCTAGTAAAATTTGGCTCCCTGAATATGTAATATGAAGTCATCCTTCAGTACACCCCAATAGGTCATAACCCTTGTCTTATTTTCCAGATACAACACATTTGAAGATGGTTTTAATGTATGGTCTCCCCCATCTAATTCCATGCATTCCAGAGTGATAAACATTCACACTTGGCAACGTCTATATTTAATCAGATATATTGCTTACCAAGCCATCCATCAATGATTGCATCCAAATGTGATTTCCTTGTCACACTCATGGTTCTAAGGTGGAAAGTTTACATGTAGTATTTAACGACTCATGTTCAGCTATAACGTACCACACGCTTTGGTACCTTGTCACGCAACCATTCCCCTAATAGATGGAATGATATTCTCCTATGATGCAACATTTTACACACCTCATTTACATCATCCACATCCTTCTGTGGGAGCTCAATGTGTTTTCACACATTACCTTTCACATGCCTTCTCTTTCAAGCACTGTATCTTACCTTGTAATTCCCTATGATTTCTGCCCATGGTTTATTGATAGACTTCCTTGTGGATGTGCTAGCATTTGGGTACTTGGAAAATGCATGAATATCTTCTCTCATGATGAGTGGTCTTGTCTTTGAGAGGTTCATGTACACACTGATGTTTCTGCATGAGTAGTGACCAAAAAAATTTGCTATAGCTTCAAGATCATATTGTCTTCAGTAGGCGCATAATGATCACCCTTTGTGCACATGTTGTACCTTCATCATCCATCGTGCCCTTGTCCTTATTTATTGTATCTTGGACATGTGCTCATATAGGTCAAGGAAATCTTTTAACAGTATGTTCCTTTTTTCCGTAGTACCATGAGTAGACTGATATTCTATTGGGATAATTACATGTTGATAATGATCTAGGGGATCCAAAATTATAGCAAGCTCCCACGTGGGAATCTAATTCTCTACCTCCGTGACCTTTTCTTCCCTAAATCCTACCATCAAAATCCACCACCTCCATTTTTTATGTGCCCTTCTTTAGGCTGGGATTCCTGTGTATGACATGTTACTCGTCTACTGAGATGTTCTATCACAATCCATCCTTGCATGTCTTCCTTAATTTGATCTATTAAATGACAGTCAGTTGTACCATGTGTATGTGTCATTGTAAATTATTATAATACATATATACATCACTCTTTCATTAGTCGTGTTCATCAAGAGAGGAAAATTCCGCAAATCATGATTCCAAGTGGAAAATTTCACAATATTGTATCTATGTAAGCACACTTACCTCCATCGGTCAAAATACCCTTAGTGTGTCCTTCAACTTTAAAATCATTGCACTCATATATCCACTGCTTAGTCTCATGTGTTGAAGTTGGCAGATACGCTTCTCCAACTATCTTAGCCATATATGTTATCTGCGCTTCTAAGAAAAGTGATAACTCCTGTGTCTACACTTCTGAATTGCTTTAGGGTGCACAGAAATGATTCCAATAGCATCACGTGGATCAGTTTACATGTCTTATGAGATAATTTCCTTTGGAATGGATTTAGAAATACCTCCAAAAAACCCCATAGTGCGTGCTAAATTTGATAAATTTCATAAGATAACTTGGACAATGAGATTCTTAAACCACGTGTGATATTCTTGTCATGCTTTCAAATAAAACTTGTTTGATATCCTTGAGCATGATAATACTCAGTTGCTTAAACTTAGGGATGTGAAATTCAACCAAAAAGGAATTTTGAAACGCATTATAATCATCTATATTTTGATGTGGAGCATACTTTCTATACCAATTGTGTGCATGCCCTTGAAGTGTGGTGGAAAATTGAATTTCCTTTATATCTGAAGTTGATATGACCTTATCTCTCCATAAAAATTCACACTTTTGCATGTGCTCTGCCACATCCTACACACCTCTATACTCTAGAAAATGAAGAGACATCTCAAATAAGACTTGAGGTGTCTATTGTTGTGGTTGTTGAGGTGGTGTCTATGATGGCTGATTTGGTAGTGGTTGGGGATTGATTAATTAAAATGGAATATTTTACCTAATCTAATGTTATTCAAAGGAGTAAATAACAACTAAATAAATAAATAAAGTGACCCAAACAACTAATTAAATAGAAATGTAAAACCCTAATATATAAGAGAGGGTTAAGAAGTCCTTAGATGATTCAACAAAGGTGTAGGACTATGTCGCAGTGCAAACTTGGTGAACATGAGGAGGAAACTACCATAACAAATTATGAGAAAGTACACATCTGAGCTATTTTACTAGACTAGGATGCCTAAAAAGGGATAGGGGCACCTATGGGTGACCTGGTATGAGATTTGGGTGCCCTAGTTTGTAAAAATAATCTAAAACCCTCCTCCGAGGTGTTGCTAAGTGAATTCCTGCTTTCACTGCCTATTGCGTGAATGTTGTTGAACTACACCAAATGTCACTGTAAATTAGAGATGAAGGAGAGACCTGTAAAACCCTAGATAAATCATCAAAACCCTAAAAAATAAATATGCATATGAAGGGACCAAACTGTCCTCAACAACCACAATGCAAAACTTACTAACTGAGCATTACACTACATCTCAGACCTAATGTAGTTCTAGGTGTGTGTGTGTGAAAATCATGCCCTACGTTTCTCTTATTCCTTAGGGGACTAGGGTGACTGGGGTGCCCCAGTCCTGGATAAATGCCCCAGTTAGAAATAGGAAGAATATAAAATGAAAATACATACTGGGAAAGTGCAGGTGTAAGATCAGAAATATAACAAAAAACAATGTAAAATGGACAAAGACATGGGTTGATTATTACTCCTTTAACTCAAGAACCATATGAATCGTAGCATGAGATGGGGACTAAAAAATGACTCTTAAGTGCGTGATTTAGTGACTACATTTTCCACCACTTTATGTTAGTTTGCAGAAACCTTAGTAACATAAAGTAGATAGAGTTGCGTACCTGATAATCCCTATAAAGTGATGGAGAAATGTGTTGAAGGACTAGAAAAAAGCGTGGAGTGATAAAAATATGGAGCATGGAGACTAAAGATGCAAAAAGTGTAAAAAGTGATGAGAATGAACCTAGGTCCAAATCGCGTGTGTAGATGCCAATGTGTGTAGTGTACATGCATGGTTTGTATCATGTGTGATGTACTCACCATGTGTGTGTGTTGTTGTTGACTACTTGTTTCCTATATGGATGGACCTATAAAAGAGAAGATGATCAAGTAGTCAAATATGCATGTATATGTGTAAAAATACATGTATATAGTAACAAGACTGTAGATAAAAGTATGAAAATGAAAAAGGAACATGCGCACCTGATCTGAGATGATACAAAAGGGTGTAGAAAGGATATCCTATAACTGTCAGTGAAGTGTGAGTTTTTTGGACGATCTCACGCCATTGTGGCTGAAGAATTGTAGCGAGAAGGATGTGTTATTCTCCAACTTGTAACTGTTTCCCTGAGATTGGTGAAAAGATCTTTGTACTGTCTAGTTTTTTGGGTGATCTGACACCACTGGATGAAGTAGTGTAGGGAGGAAAGTCCATTGTATCCTCCAACCTGTAACTACTTCCCAAAATACTAAGGAAAATCTACCTTGTAAAATTCATTATGTAAGGGGTTCGTAGAATGGTTTGAACCCACTCAAAAACTATAGACTTAACTATAACGGTACCATGTGTAAACCCCTAATTATGCCCCCCTTCTTTGGGGGTGCATGCGATGTCACAGATAGGAGAATGCAACCCCAAAAGAGGACCGAACATGTATACTGAAACTGTGATCTGCAAGGGGAAGGGAATGTTCTTGGTAAATACCAAGGCACATGAAAAAAAGTTACAAGAAAATAAGTATTAGTACGAACAAGCATGCATGTAGAAAACAAGTATAAGCCAAACAAACAATGTATTATCTAGAACATGAGAAGAAAATGTAAACACTCAAAAATACAAACATAGACCGCGCAAAGTGGGTTGCAAACATGGGACGCCACTCATGATGTTGCAAGAAACTCAAGGCCATCATGGCCATAAATAAATAAGTGTGTACACACAATAAAGGGCAAGGACCGAAAACAATAACAAGCACTACCAAACAACAAACAAGTATAGAAGAAAATATCCTTGCATAATAAATGTTGCACATGAAGCACCCGTTAGTAGGTTAGAAAATTAGCAAGTATGTCAAAGCATGTATGAACCAAAATAGTGTGCTATGAAAAATGAAACAATAGTACCTGTAGCATAATAAATTAGATGCCCCCAGTAGGTAGTGTGTGAAGATTCAGTGTTGCATGTAGAATATATGTATCTGTGATCATAACTAGAAAAGGATGTGAATGCACATGTGTGCAAGATAATGACATACGAGAGATCTATATAACATGTGTAGTAAAGTGAACATGTAAGAACAAGTTATAGCAAGAGTAAATGAAACCATAAAATGCACTATGCTATGGATGGATAGAATGAAATGTAGAGTGGATGATAGGATCCGTGTGCCCCCCGAGTGAATGAAGTTGTGTACAATGAGGTTCATTTAGTATGCCCCCTCAACTGTCAAGAATGAACCAAAAATGAGAACACGTCATTGGGAAATGGTCGAACTATGTGTGTTGTATGTAGTGCGCAATGATGAGTGTGTGGTGATGAGATATGGCATAGAGATGAAATGTGCATGAGCTTATAGCATAAGTGTATATCACAATTAGCTGAATAGAAAGGAGGTGGTGATTTATCCTAAAGTGTATATCACAAAATGATGCAAGTGTAAGTGATGATATAACCTATCATGAGATGATGCTAGGAGAAGTGACCCTATAGACTAAAGTGTATATCACTAATCCTAGGAATGTCGCATGAGAATATTTAATGATGAATGTGTGAGCGTGATGTGGTCCATTTTTTGTGTATACCCTTGAATTGCTAAACCAAGGTTCCATATTTTTGTAAGTATGGGGAACCGTGTGATAGTCAGTCATTTTAGCGATGTTTTAAGCAAAAAATGTCTAGATCTAGATAGTGTGATGGAACTCCTTCAAAGGGACATGTCAATTTTGGTAGCATAAGGAAGTGACATGTCAATTTTGGTAGCATAAGGACAACCAGCTAGACATTTCTTAAGTATTGATATGCGTGAATGATTTTCCGATGAAGGTCTATGGAAAATAGACATCGTGATGATGTAATATCAATGAGATAAAAAGGGATTGTCCTAGGAAATATTTTTTATGAATGAATAATCATAAGGAACAATCATGCAAGTCTGAAACACAAAGCCAATCAACAAGGAAATACACCCTATGAAAATGCGTGTGTAAAGTTCGATGCAAAGGTGATCAACACAATGTAAATATTTACGTCAAGCTCGAAATGAACAAGACATAAATATTAACAAAGGGTAGATGCGACTCCCAATCAAAGGATACCATGACAAGTTCAACAACCAACAAGACCTAAATGTTGAAGGGGTGGGGTTTACAAATGTAAGCCAGGTAACCACACCAATTGGACACGTCTATCAAGCTTCGCGGAGAAGTGAGATATTAGTGTCAAAGTGGTATCGAAATGAAACAAACAAAGTAAGTGACACCTTTCAAGATTTAGGAAAAAATTTGAAATCAAACTAAGTCAAAGTATACTAAGGATGTGTTAAAACGTGGGTAGCGTAACGCCATAATGTGGAAACTTAGATCATGTTTATGAGAAACATGACATAAGTATCTTAATTATGTCGAGACAATGCAAACAAGGTAACATGTCAAAGGGAGATAAAATGATGAATCAATTCTAACTATGATGATGATCTTGACGTGGGTATCAAGATCACAAAGGCTACCAATGATATAAATACACCTCCGCACACTTTAGATGTTTAACTTACCCAGCCACAAACATGGATGGGCGTAAACAGACAAAAAAGTGGAAAAAGCAATTGATTGGTAACACAAAGGTAGTCACCCTTCCTTTGATCAACAAAGTGTCAAAAGAAGGTGAAGGAGGAAGATCAAAATGGGGGGTGAAAAATGCTAGCTTTACTTTGGCAGAGTTTCACCTTACCTTAAGGTAAGTGAAGAACTAGGCCAAAGTAACGCATCACACGTTTCATGATGAAAATGATGGCTCACAACTCAACACAATTTTTAGAATGGTCAAAG
This sequence comes from Taxus chinensis, assembly GCA_019776745.2. Classification (NCBI taxonomy): domain Eukaryota; kingdom Viridiplantae; phylum Streptophyta; class Pinopsida; order Cupressales; family Taxaceae; genus Taxus; species Taxus chinensis. Next base: position 724,388,836 of record CM034152.1, on the reverse strand, counting down.
TGGGCTCCTAGCTAAAGTATATTTTCCTATGTGGTTCTCTCGTCCTAGGTGTTACAAAGATTATCCACGAGCAGGATGATTTACCCAAAAAGTCGCAATGACTAGTTTGGGAGTATCTCGACTTTGCCCCCTTCAATCATAGTGGGTAATAAATGCATCCAAATGTGTACTTAATAGGGTCATGTAGGGACAACTTGTAACTCTATCTCACAAAGGATTTACTAGTCAGATAGGTAGTGCAAAGCACTTTCTGTTTCATCCACAAGGTTCCCTCTTGTGTGGACTACTTTGGGGTTCCTGGAACCACCCCCATTGTTGTAGCTTAAGACGTTATGCCAAAGGGATCATGTTCCAGTTGAGTGGAGAGGGACGCACTCTTTTCCAAAACCTGCAATACAATGTTTTGAATATGTTGTTCTTTTTATCTTTTTTAATTAGATGTGGTTTTCTTGAACACCGTTTGGCAACCTGTATAACAACTGTATTAGTGGTTTTATGACTTTTGTTTCAATTTCTCCGTTCTTTGACAAGCATTTTGGTCATGTATGATGATGTTTAGTAGTTTTCCATCAAAAGAGAAGGCATCATTTCTAATTCTCCAGATCATCCAAGGATGCAAGAGAAGAGCATACGTGATTGTCTTCCAAAATCCGAAAAGATATCAAATGGAAAAACACTTTAATTCAACTATGCCAAATTAACCAATTCCAAATCAAACACCCTTAACAATCTTAAAGCATAAAAAGGACTTAAGAATTGTTTCTGATTCCCAATATCGCCCCAAGGGACGCGAGGGAAGAGCATATGCGATCTTAATCCCTTAAGTAAATAATGTAAAATATTAACTAATCAAATACAAACATGTAAAAACAGCCTGCAAAGGAAAATATATGATTAGATAAACCTGCAAGAATGTTAGCACATCAACACTTTAATTTCAAAAAATGCAAAAGGACACCTACACCCCTTTTTTCAACACCTCCACGTGGGTTAGGGCATATGCGCCACCAAAGGTTACTTTTAGCTCATAGTGTACCTGCACCACCTGAGAGATGTGTGCTCCATGAAAACAATACCTGCTCCACTAAAATAGTACCTATGCCACTCTATGGAATTTTTAGATCTATAAAACACCTGCACCACCAGAGAGGTGTGTGCACCACAAAAAACAGCGTATGCGCTACTATGAGAAAAATAGACAGAAAAACAGACAGAATAACTACATTACCAGAAAAATATACTTGTGCCACTAAAACCGCATGTGCGCCCTGGTTAGGGCGTGTGCGCTGATCTAACATGTTTCAGTATGCAGTGAAGGTACAGTATGAAACTATGTGTGTGCCCAGGTTAGTGCACCTACACATTGGTTAGGGTGTGTGCGCCAGGGTTAGTGTGCATGCGCTAGGGGTCGGCAGATAGAATGACAGGTTTTAACAGTGTGCCTACGTTACCAGAGAGACATGCGTGCCCCAAAAACTGTGCATGCGCCATGAAAATCAAACCTGTGCCCCTAAAAAGTGCCTGTGCTAGACCTACAACAAAATACGAAAACAAACACAAGAAAACTCACAATATCTCAATTTTTTGACAAGTTAGCTTAAGAATGGCAATAACCCATTAAAATTAAGGCTATGAACATGAAGTTACACATATCAAATGAGCAAAAAATATAAGAAAATGGACATTAATTACTACATGTTCATATGAAAAGTTATCCAAAACAATGAAACTTAAACTAAATTCCATGAGACTAAGTGGTCCCACTGGGCGTGCCAAATGTGTGCAATGGAAAGTGGCAAAAGCTATGGAATGAGGCTAAAGAACCTCAAAGCTTTGCTGACTCATCCATGCAGCATAGGATTAGAGCTAAACAAGAGAAACTAACATGCAAGCATTATAACTTTGATAAAAAAATCAAAAACTAACATGTATACTACTCTCTACTCTATAAAAGCTTAATGAAAGTGAACCTAGTTAGATTTTAAGCAATCAAATTGTGTGTTGTTTACTCCATGAGGGTGAATTAATCTCACTAAATGGCTACATGGCCAAGTTTAGCTATTTCATTACTAACCTAACATGGGTGCAAGATGAAGCTATTTTAATGGTGGATGACCCAAGATCAAATGCCTTATTAGCTTGGCTAATGCAAATGAGCTCTTAAGCTTTCTTAGGCTTGTTTTGGCTTTAGCTTATATAAAGTTGTGTGTTGAATGGGTAGGCTTAGCCTTGTATTTATAGCTTTCCAGTTGGGAGAATTTGGAATTTGGGTGCATGTGGGACTAAAGATCAAAAAGTACTTTTAGATTAGATTAGGATAAACATGATTTAGGCTTAGTTAAGCTAGGATTAGGCTAGTTAAACTTGATTAGCAAGTGATTAGAGACTTAGTGAGAGTTGGGAGGGGTCTGGATAACCAATTGTGACTGATAGATAGCCTACAAAGCCAATAGAAGTCATCTAGAGAGAACTAGGGATGTTCTGAATGGTCAAAAGGAGGAATGTTTAGATAATAAGAGAGATATTAGCCAAATAAGCTTATTATAGGAGGAATACGACTGAAAGAGTGTCGTGAAAGGGCATCTGAGAGTGGAGCAAAGTATGGGGATTTAACAAATTGTCATTAATTGATTGGATTGGATGAAATGCTAAGTGTAAGTATATTTTAGGTGTCTACAAAAATACTCCTACTACTAATCCTATACTAATATTCCAATGAACTAGGGAGAGATGCAAGAATTATGAAAAATAATCTAAAAGGGGCGGTGATAAAACCAAAAGAAGGTGGAATTTTCCCAATTCTAAGTGACATAGGTGCAAGATCACAAGATTAGAATCGTGAGGATACACACAACTATAATGAAAACTGTCTGATTTACTCAGAATACCCTAAAGGTGTTCGTGCTACCTGGATTCTTAGGCTGGTATCTATATCTAGAAGAGTGTCTCCTGCATCTGGCTGTGGGACCAAAGGATCACAACCAAAGGTTTGTTCTCTTTCGAACCCTTCTACAGTCATATGAATGTTTGCCTAGGGTAATCTGTAGTTCGGTTGATTCGACCAAAATGTGTGTGCTTGGTCGTCTTCTATGTTTAGTCCGCTCAACTGAGAATTGATTTGTTGTAAGCCTACTGTTGTTCGGAAGACTTGAATCCTAAGATTTTGATCTATATTGGTTATTGCTGTGATGAGATTGGGCTGGGGCATGATTGGCTCGAATATGTATTCCCTGGGCTCTCTAGGTCCCATGATTGTCATACAAAAGTAACAAAGTAAATTAACTGTGACAAAATGAAATTTAACTATGTGAAGTGTGTCTATCACATATATGTTTTCTCTATTTTTTGTGTTTTTCTGATGAACTTTACTAATTTAAGAAAACAACTATTTAAAATATATAGAAAGAAAACTAAAATAATAATTTAAAACAAACAAAATAACCGAGTGTAGCTATTTGTTTGTGCAATTTGTAGATCTATTCTAAACAATAAAATAGCTCATCTAATATATTTGCAAGATTCTCGATCCTACCTCAGAAGTGAGGAGTGAATCATAGTTTCTCAGAAACTATCAATCCCCACAGCTTTCTTGGTAATATCGAGAATAGAATTTACTAAAATAAAGCAATTAACTACTCTATTTGATATGATTCTAACTAGAAATTTGAAAGCTAGAACCTGGATTCTGCAGAACAGTGGCAAATCCGATGGTGTGTGTGATCTTGTCCCCTCAGTGTGATCTCCTTGTTCCTTCGTGTTCACGTGGATCTAGAAAAGCGTGTAATGCTAGCATCAGTAGAAATAGATATTGGGACAAAGGTAGCTCAAGACACAGACTGAATACAATGCGAGTAGGAGAGGGATAGCGCAAGAGTACAGAGCTTGGCTTATACAATTCCTAGTGGGATCTATTGCGAGTCATGCAACATAAAGCATCCAAAACCTGAAACTACCCTATTTGAGGAGAAAAACCTACAACTTTAATGGCTTCCTAAGTTATTCTACTCCAATGGATTGGATGAAATAACAGCACTGCTTGCACAAGATAGATATGTGGCTTACCAACAGTAAAACAATGCTAACTAAGCATGTAACGAACTAAACTATGAGCAAAATAAAAGACTGAATTACTGAAAATGAGAAGATGAGAAGTGAATGAGGGGCCATTTGCTTGAGCACAAGCCAACCATTTATAGCATTTGCATTTACCCAAGGTAAAAGCCAAATAGAACTCTTAAACTATAAACAATGGCAAAACACTATTCCAGGGAACCAGAATCATAAATGCAAGCTTATGGTGGTGAAAGAAAACTGGTAAAACGTTGAATTTACATGATTCATGTTAAAAGAGCTTTCTGGAAAATGCGTAAAGGACCACCGCCCTGAGCAGGGCAGCGGTTACAGGACCGCCGCCCAGGCAAGGCGGCGGTTTCATCACTGAAGAGAAAAAGGCTAAGGAAAGAGGGGAAAAGGAAAAATAAAGCACATGGGGGCTAAGTGGGGCATGCGGGATGTTAACGCACAATTGGAGAGCTTTTCTGGATCCTGAACACCTTGTGAGGAGACCTGTATCATCATTGGGGCACGTGTCACGTTGTTCTGGCAGTACAGTACCTTACAATTTTGGGTACATACATATTGCCCCCTCGGAGAAGCGTTTTAGCCATGAAGAGGCGTAAAACGGTGGGTCCAAGTATGGCGGTCCCAAAATGGGAAGTTAGAAGTTATACCTGATACATCCATGTGTTGAAATGACGCCATCCAAAATTCCCATTACCTGCAAAATGAAAAGAGAACTCAAGTGCAGATAGACACAATAGTTTGAAAAATAAACGCTAAAATAACAGGGAATGAGAACGTACCATTTGTGTGGGGATAGGAACTTACCTCCATCAGCGCTCCAAACAAGTGAAAATTCATTTTAAAATGAATCAGAGTGCTATATATATGAAAGTGGGCCCATTTTCCTATTTGATTGATTTTGAGCTCTGGGACCCACGGTGACGGTTTCTTGTGTGAGTAGAGTCAAAACGTCTGCGACGAGATAGCGATCATGCCTCCACATGTGGCACATCGACCTGTGAGATCATAGGTTAGTTTTCTTCAGTTTCTCCTTTTTACCACATTAAATTTGAAATGCTAAATACTTTGTCATGGGGGGGTAATTTTTGAAAATGTCAGTGTTGAAAGGTCCACCTAGGGGGGGCGCCTACTGGGTAGGCTTTGTTTTTAGGTAAAATGGTTGTTTTTTACATTTTTTAGGCTTTTTAAATTTAAAAACCCGCATGGGTTTTTGGACCACGACCGCCGCCCTGCCCAGGGCGGCAGTTACATGACCGCCGCCCTGTTCAGGGTGGCGGTTACACGACCACCGCCCTTAAGGCGGCGGTTACAAAACCGCCCCCTGCTCAGGGTGGTGGTTTTGTACAGAATGCAAAAGGAACCTCCTTTTGAGATTGTGTTTGTATGTTTAGCATTTCTACGTGCTTTCATGATTTTTCTAGTATTACTTGGATGCTAACTTGCTTTATTTTGTGTGTTTTTGGGTGTATACAGGCGAGAGAGGAGTATATCCAGTGGAGTCGAGAGAGGGAGTGTGATTGGCTCCCAGGGGTACTAGATGCCCTCTCACAGGATGAGGAGGACACTCTTTAGCGGGCTGGGATACTATGCATTTCATGCGTGCCCCACATTACACCATCTAGTCACATCCTTTGTGACTTGTTCTCATACTGGGATGCAGATCGGAACACCTTCTGATTGCCAAGGGTCCGCAATGAGTGGACTATTACATTGGAGGATGTCTATCACATTCTGGGGGTCCCGATCATTGGGAGACCAATCACCCTAGAGACAGCAGGCTCACGGGCACAGATTACATAATAGGCCACATATATGGGAGATGCAGTCACCTCCACGGGGTCGAAGAAGGGGGTGAGAGTTTGATCTATTCCTTCTTTTCCCATCCCCCTACTTTGTCAGGCCATCATGGGGATCCTTACCTCGAGACTGATCAGGGATAAGGGAGGAGATACATTATTATACTGCTGGTCCCCCATTATTGCACAGATAGAGGGGCACGGTCAGATATATGCCTGGGGAGAAGACATTCTTGGGACCACCTACCATGACTTATACAGGGTGGTCCATTTACAGGGGCAGTCATTGAGCCACCCGACTCTAGTCATGAGTTGGGTCTATGAGCATTTCATCCCTTATGGCAGGGGTGTAGAGGTGGCAGATCCTGGAGCTGTGAAGGTAGCCAGATGGACAGACATGTCGGTGCTTAGATCACCTCATCAGCCAGTTGCCTCCCTGACTACTGCCGACATGGAGGCCACACCATACCAGACTATGGAAGGCATATGGGGTGAGGAGGCTCTTACCTTGATCTCCTGCTCCACGACAGGGCAACTTATTGACAGAGTGGGACGAGTGGAGATGCACCCCTTTGGTTGAGTTCCTCAGTAGTTTGGCCTACCATACATGGGTATGCTTCCCCCAGTGGTGCCAGTATATAGATCAGTCTGAGAGGCCAGAGAGGGGCCTAGAGGCCGAGGTTGGACAGTGGTTACTCCTAGCATTCCTATTACAGCCAGGAGGATAGTTCGTGCCAGAGGGAGAGCCGGTGCGCCTCAGGTGCTTTTACTTTAAATTTCTGTGGGTCCTGCCCACAGCAGTGATGACCCCATTGAGGTAGACTCTGATTCTGAGGAGTTTATGGGGGGGAGACCGAGGACAGTGATCCTGAGTGGCATGATACCCAGGATATCATGCAGGAAGAGAGGGCCGAGCAGAGTGCAGAGAGGGTGACTCTAGTTTTAGAGGAGCCACTCTCCCAAGGCCATGGGGAGGATGAGTCTGTTGCGGGGTGTTACGTTGCTCCAGCCACAGGATCAGCCCCTCAGTCAGTAGTGGCATCTGTGGCAGGTGCTGATCCCATAGACCCATCATGGAGGCCTGGTGATCTGAGTAAGTTACATTCTCCCCTTTCTAGTGTTTGTTTAACTTAAGATCATTTTAGTTGCTATCTTGTATCTTTTAATTTCTTGTTTGGTTTCTAATTTGTTTTCTCTTTTGTTTGCAAAGACCGCAGATGAGTGGTGAGATTTGATTCACAGGGTATGCACTGATACCCTGATGGTCCCCATGGAGAGGACCCACGCAGAGCTATCCGTGGACACTGGGGAGCCTTCAGCAGCTGGTAGACATACTGATGTCTTTGCTCCTGTCTGTCATGTGGCCAGGATGGTATCGACCCTTCGCATAGAGTTAGCGGGGCATAGGAAGGACGAGCACTTTATGAGGAGCCATTCTCGTGGTGAGACTGCGGCTGCCCCTCGGGATCCTGAGCCCTCCGTACATTCAGAGCACCGGCGTAGCCGGAGTCCTAGGCATGGGCGCGCACCTTCAGAGGGGTCTCGTAGAGATTGAGAGGCCACTTGGCTCTCGTAGATTTTGTACTATATATTCTTTTATATATCTCGGGCTCTTTGAGCATTTTGACCATGCTTAGTGCATGATGGCATTGTATATAAACATTGATTATTTATATATATGCATTCGTTCTGGATCAAAATCTTGGCATTCATGGCTTTCTTTCTATTTCCAATTTCCTCATGTATGCTATGATGTATGTTTATATGTTTCTTTTAGAATATATGCAATGGTGAACAAATGATGCAGGTGTTTTACTTTCCTTTTGTGTTTCATGATGCTGATATATGATAATGTAGATACAATGTGATTTTGAATCTTAGTTTCTGTAAGCAATTTTGGATACTTCATGTTTGTTTTGGTAAGGTGATGAAAATAAACCGATATGATGAACAGATAAACCTGCCCCTACCCCCAACTCCACGCAACTAGTAACATGCGAAGGCTTATCACCAAGAGTTGGGAAGGGCGCAAGTTATGAGGTGTAGTGAAATGATAGTGATGAAAGACAGACAAAGCTTTGGTGGAACCAAATTAGGACACCACAAGTCTACTCTACTCGAGTGACTTCATAGTTTTGGATGCAACTTGCTTTACGGTTTATCCAGACTTAGATCCGTAGATGGCCACATAGTAGAAAAAATATGGGTTTTTAGGATTTTAACTCTCTTGGGACTTTGAACATCTGATTCATTTATTTTTGACTCAAAGTTTAAAAGTTTGAATTGTTTGTGTATGAATTTTTGCATTTATTTGTCAAGAGGACCCCCTACACGTTGCCCCATGCTACTAGTAAGAAGCGTGGGTTTATCACCGTGGGCAAAGTATAGGTGAGTAAGGGCATTCCCATCCTTTCCCAACCCTACGTCACTAGTAAGAGACGCAAGCTCATCACCAAAGGTTGGTGGGGCAAGGAAATGTGTAAAATTAAAATTTTCTGTTTGATCAATGTTTGACTTGTTTATTTGAGTAAAATGTCAGTATGTGTTTATTTCCAAAGAGATATACATATGGGATAGATGTGACACCATGAAGCTTCTAGAACAGACCATAGGCAAGACACCTACCCTAAGAAGAAATCAAAAGTGAGAATAAACTTGCAGATCTTGGTATGGTTACTGTCAAGACTTTGTCATGTCTAGCTTATTTGATAAAATGATTCTGAGATAATTTGATGATATCATGAAAATGGAGAAGTATGATTAGAGTGTTTATGCCAACAACATCATGAGTTTGTAATGAATTTATTTGAGAATAGATTCCTTAATCACCATTTGTGTATGAAAAAGTGAACAACATGATCCTAATCTATATGAAGATGCAATGTAGATATATATATATATATATAAGTAGTGCTAGCTGCTTACGCGTAAAAACGCTTGAGGTGTAGGGAATTGACTGTTTCACCAAATTCCTCACCTTCAAGTGTACATAAGAGGTATGCACTGCTCCCATAGTCTTTCATGACTCGGTATGGACCTAACCATTTAGGCCAGAATTTCCTTCCTTCGCCGGTCTTCTTGTCGATCCGGTTGTCTAGTCTTAGAACGAGATCACCTTCATATATGTCACGCTCATAGACTTTCTTGTTATATTACCGGCACATCCGGTCAGCATAGATTCTATGTCGCTGTTCAGCATCTAACCTAGTTTCATCTAGGCTTTCTAGTTGGGAAAGATGTGCTTCTCTGTAAGCGTCTTCATCTAGAATCCCTTGTAATGAAATGCGGAGACTGGGTATTTCAACCTCGAGTGGGAGAACTGCCTCTGCCCCGAATACTAGTGAAAAAGGAGTTGCTCCCGTTGGTGTTTTTATTGAGGTTCGGTGGGCCCATAAGGCCGGATATAACTTCAAGTTCCAATCTCGTTTGTTTTCTTTCACCATTTTAAGGAGAATGGATTTTAGTGTTTTATTCATCGCTTCAGCTTGTCCATTGGCTGAGGGTAATACAAGGAAGCCATATGATGGCTTATTTTAAATTTATTGGATAGCTCGCGAACCTCTTCATTCTTAAAAGAAGTTCCATTATCAGAGATAATGATTTACGGGATACCGTACCTGTAAATGATTTGGTTTAAAATGAACTTGGCGATTACAGAACTAGGTACAGTAGTAAGAGGCATAGCCTCTACCCATTTGGTAAAATATTCGGTGGCCGTGATTATAAAATTATGGCCGTCTGTGGATGAGGGAGAGAATTTCCCTATTAAATCTAGGCCCCATGTAGAAAAGGGCCATGGAGTAGCGTTTGGTTGCAGAGCTTGTGCCGGCATATGGATCTCATGGGAGAATTCTTGGCACTTATGACATCTGCGTACGAAATCTACTGCGTCATGTTCTAGAGTAGGCCAGAAATAGCCCATTCTATGTATTTTACGAGGTGTGGCATGACCACCGAAGTGGCCTCCACACATTCCACTGTGGGATTCATGGAGAATCTTCTTGGATTCTTCTATGTCGACACATCTTAGGAGCATTCCATCGAACGCTTTCTGATAGAGCACTTGCTCTATAATGATGTATTTAGCTACGATAATACATCATCATGATTTTGTAATGAATTACTTTGAGAATAGATTCCTTAATCACCATTTGTGTATGAACAAGTGGAAAACATGATCCTAATCTATATGAAGATGTAATGTAGATATATATATAAGTAGTGCTAGCTGCTTACGCGTAAAAATGCTTGAGGTGTATGGAATTGACTGTTTCACCAAATTCCTCACCTTCTAGCGTACATAAGAGGTAGAATAGATTCCTTAATCACCATTTTTGTATGAACAAGCGGACAACATGATCCTAATCTATATGAAGATGCAATGTAGATATATATATATAAGTAGTGCTAGCTGCTTACGCGTAAAAACGCTTGAGGTGTAGGGAATTGACTGTTTCACCAAATTCCTCACCTTCTAGCGTACATAAGAGGTATGCACCGTTCCCATAGTCTTTCAGGGTCGGGTTTCGATGTAGTATACGCACTCATCTAGAAAATCTAAATCTACTAGATCACCTCCATCTAATGGGTTATCAGCTAACCAATCTGTGATGATTTGTCCTTTAACCGACTTCTGATTTACAAATGTTAATTCGAATTCCCCCATTAAGGTTATAAAATGCCCAGCCTTTTTAGACAAGGACCCTTGTGTGAGGAAATTTCGTAAATGGTCCGTTTTTACCATGACCCTTGTTTCTTGATTTAACATATAATGTCTTAGGCGTTTGGTTGCAAAAACTATGGCGAGGCATTCTCGTTATGCTTGGGTATAACGTGTTTCATAGTCGAGCAAGGTTCGGCTAATGAAATAAATCACACGTTCTCTCTTATCATCGTCTTCTTGAGCTAGCATGCAAGCTAGCGAGACATTGGTTACTCGTGAATATAAAATTAACGGGTGATCTAGCTTAGGTGGCATTAGTGTAGGTGGTGATAACAGGAAAAGCTTAAAAGCTTCATTACAGTCTTCAGTCCAATCAATGCTATAATATTTCTTGAGCAAATTGTTGATTGGATGTATGGCGAAACTTAAGTCCGATGTATGGTGAAACTTAAGTCCGGGATGAATCTCCGGATTGCACCCAGCTTTCCGAGGAATGACCTAATTCCATATTCATCCGAAGGTGGAACCATTTCGAGGACAACCTGAATTTTGGTTTGGTCAACATCTATCCCTCGTAACGATATGATGTAACCTAGGAGCTTCCCTCTTGTTACTCCAAAGACGCACTTTTCTGGATTTAGCATGACTACGTACTCTATCAGCCGTGAGAGAATGATGCGGAGTATTTCCGGATGGTCACAACGCTTCTTAGCTTTAGCCAACAAGTCATCTATGTAGGATTCCACAATTTTATGAATTAAATCGTGAAATATATATGTCATAGCTCGTTGGTATGTAGCACCAGCATTCTTGAGACCAAATGGCATGACAGCATAGCAATAACTTCCCCAGGGATTTATAAACGTGGTTTTAGCTTGATCTTGTTTAGATAATTTGATTGTATCCCGAGAATCCATCCATGAGAGACAAAAGTTCAAACCCAGTTGTTGCATCAACAATGACATCAATGGATGGAAATGGGAAGTCGTCTTTAGGACATGCTTTGTTGATGTCTCAGAAATATATGCAGATGCATATCTTTCCATTCTTCTTGAGAACGGGAACGATGTTAGACACCCATTGGGAGTAATCGACTGGCTTGATAAATCCAACTTGGAGGAGTTTTATTACCTCCTCTTTTACCATGAGAGCTACCTTGGGTTTCATGGGTCTCAATTTTTGTTTAACTGGCTTTGCATCAGATTTAGTGAAGAGGTTGTGCACCGCGATGTGGGGTGAAACCCCTGTCATTTCCTTATAATTAAATGCAAATGCCTTATGATGTTCTTTGAGGATCCAAGTGTGTATTTCTACTTCCTCTAGGGTTAACGAGGACCCTAATTTCAATATCCTTGGTTCGTCTTCCGTTCCGATGTTAATATCAATTTTTTCTTCGATCAAAGAGGCGTTACCCTCTTCAAACTCAGGAGGCACTGGAGGTAAATACAAATCATCCCCATTTTCTACTATGCATATGCTCGGTTCCATTTGTGTGGGAAGATCCACCATGGGATTTCTGAAGTAGGAAGACGAATGTGGGATTAAGGACATATCTATCATATGATAGGAGAGATGTAGTGCCACATAGGTGTTTAAGTAATCCAAAGTGGCCATATCACTATCAACATGGTCTAGGATAGTAAATTCATTTCTGTTTAAAAGAGAATTTATCATTGTCTTTATCAATGGTTCATCATGAAGGGATACCATGAAACGGGTATCCTCTAACTTATTGCTTGGAGTAAAATGTGATGCGGAAGTTGATATTGAATCAATGAGAAAATTTTCCTCTCGCGGGGTTACTTCAATTGATATGAAGTCAAATTCCTTGCTTAAATCTAATACAACTTTTTTGTAAAGCTGTAAATGCTCAGCTTTGGTTTCATATATCTCTGAGACTTGGTTTGCTACCAATTGTGAGTCTCCTAAGACTCTGATGTTATCAACACAAATTCTTTTAGCTAAGATGAGGCCAAGGAGGAGGGCTTCGTACTCAGCACCATTGTTTGTGCACTCAAAATTTAGTTTAAAGGCAAAAGGTAAGACTTTTCCTTCAGGGGAAGTGAAGATTACACCTGCCCCCACTCCGTAACGGCATCTAGCTCCATCAAAATGGAGTGTCCAATATTTGACTAGGAATATGGATGCTGGGATATCTGTTGTGTTTGCATATTCTACTTCCACCATACAGAGATCCTCTGCTGGAAGAGAGCCAATGCCTAGGGGATATCCTATGCCTACTGAATCGAATGGTAAGAATATTGGTAGATCATTTTCTAGTAGTTCAACAATTTTTGCAGTAGTTCTTAATGATGCTGCTTCTACAGTGTTAGCCTTATCTTTAGGGGTTGGGGTTACTTTGGCTAGGCTCATAGCTTCAAGATCTGTCGTAAGTACCAACTTTTCGTTTATTTTTGTGTCGGTAGGTTTATTAAGTTGATTTGTTGGGAGTTCAAACTCCGAGTGTACGCTTGGTCTTTTCTTTAAGTCAGCTAGGTGTAAATCAAATGGTTTTGGATCACCTTTGGCCACGGATACCTTTCCTAAATGTAAAAACCTTACTTCTTGAAATAGTGTAGAAGGGATTGCCTTCATGCGGTGTATCCAAGGTCGGCCGAGGATCATATTATAGTTAGTTTCCCGATCTATAATATAAAACTCAGTCAATATGGTTTTGGGGTCCTAAGGTGACCGGTAATATTATAGTTCCAACTGAGGTGGCTTTAAGACTATCATAGCCCCTTAGTGTATTTCGAGTTGTGGAGCAATTGGTTTCTCCATACCCTAGCTTTTGGAGGAAAGAGAAGGGGACTATGTTAACTGCCGCCCCATCGTCAACCATTGCACACTTTACATAGTTGTTATAAACCCATACTTGTAAATGTAAGGCTGGATCACCTCGGCGTGTGATCTCAGCATCTGTCGGCATTTTGTTTATCTTGAATATGAATTCGACATCCCTATCTGCCTGCCCTAGAGGATGAACATCAAAGTCCACATGATTTACCTGTGTTTTAGGCGGTGGAGTGATGTTAATTAGATGACCTAAACCTAATTCTTCTAAAAGAGCAGCCCTGTGGGTAGGAGAGTTCTTTAGTAAGTCTAAGAATGAAATGTGCGAGAAGGTTTTTGTTAGGTTGTTAATCAAATCATAGGCTCCCACAAGTTTTACTACGATTTGTTGGATGTCATCTGCCTCTGGCAGGTGGCTTGGACTTGGCTGAGAGAAATACTCTCGCGTCCTTGTTATAGCTTTGATGGGTAGCTCAGCGTCGAACTCTACTAAACTAACTTCCTAGTTGCGGCGCAACTAATGGATTTAGTGAGGTCGAGGCTTCATGATCATTGTTTCTTGTCATTGCACCCTTGTTCGTCCCAGTTGGATTTAGCCTGTTGTTATCGTGATTTGGGAGTGGATCATTAAAGATCTTCAGGGGTGCGTTTTGAGGGGAAACTTCCCCTGAAAAGGTATTTGACGTTGGTGACGTAGTATCTGCTAAGAACATATCCATAAAAAGTTGTCTTTGTTCATCTGGCAAGTGTTGCATGAATTTATTGTAGTCACGACACGTTCTAGTGTCATGGCCCCGAATTTTGTGGAAACCACAATACGAGTTAGGATTGTAACTCCTAGTTTGTTGGTTTGATGTGTATTGTGGCCCAAAATTTTGATCAAACTGTTGTCTATTAAAATTTTGCGTTTGTTGTCTTTGGTTTGAATTCTAGTTTTGGTACCTAGTTGAATTTTGGCTTGGACCCTGTATGCTATTTCACCTTTGTTGTTGTTGTTGTGGATGATTAAAATCCACTGTATTGACTGTCGGGGTAAAGTTGTTGTTTTCGTTGGTTGTTTTATTTGTGATGGAGGATGACAATATTTACCTTTTTAGGTTGGTCGGTTACTCCATCTGTTGTTACACCCCGATTTTTGTTAAGGATTTTAGGTCCTTGATTGATGTTCGTGGTAGTAGGATAAGTTGTAGTGTTATGATTGGGGGCGATTAACCTCCTGTTTGCTCCATATGTTTTGTGACCACTATCAATTACTGCTTGATCTATTCGAAGAGCACTCTCTAGTACTTCATCGTAAGTTCGTAATGGGAACTTCTGGACTTCTTCCTTCACTTCTCTGCTAAGCGAATGAAGGAATAAATCACATGGTTCCATTTGATCCATGTTTGGAGCACTTGCTGAGGAATAAAGGACTGTACGCAACCTTTGGATGAAATGGGTGACAGATTCGTTGTGTTCTTGTTTGATATGTAAGAACTCCTTGATTCCTATTCTTAATAGTTTGTTCATGTCGAAGGCCTTGATGAACTCTGAAACGAGTTTTTTGAATGAATGGATGGAAGCCTTAGGTATTCTATAATACCAATCGAGAGTGATGCCTTCCAAGGTTTTGGGGAATATTTTAGCAACAACCCCATCCCATGGGAGTAGTTCTCGAATGGCTGTAGCATAAGCTTTGATATGCACGTTGGGATCTCCCTCTCCTTTGTATTTGGGCAAATCAGGAAGAGGTTTTGGAAGAATGATGCTTCGTATGGTGAAATCCAAGGGTTCTTTCAAATATTCTGAGTAAGTCCCTATTGCATATGTTTCAACCATTGATGGCGCCTGTTGAGGGAGTGGTGGTGGGATGGGTTGTTGATATGGCGCAGTGTATGCGTTGGCAGGGGCATAAGGAAGCCCCTGTGTTTGAGAAAAAATGCTGGGAGAGGAGAACATATCCCGTTGTGGTGATTTGGAGTATATGTTTAAGTATGACGGGGTACTATCCAGGAATGGATTGTTCTGTACTAGACCGGGAGGAACAGTGCTAGAGATGGTGGGTCTAGTTGGCATTTGTTATGAATACTGAGGAGTCATGCCTAACGTTCCTACTCCTGTGAGGAGATCCACTTGGCTAGGATGGTGTGGAGGATTGGAACTCCCTGATTACATGAATTGTGAATTTTGACTTGCTTGGGCAAGTTCTAACCCTCTAACCTTTTCTATTAGAGTTGAAATGACTTCATTTGGTGAAGTCATGATATTCTGCCTTGGTGGCGTTTGTTGTATACCATGGTTTTGTATAGGCATGTGATATCCTGCTATGAACTGATCACTATCTTGCCAAGTTTCTCCGAGAGTATTTCCTATATGCAGTGGCATAGAGGTATTTTCTTGAAAAGAGACCTCGGGTTGTGGTTGTAAACCTCTTACAGGTGGATACATACCTCGAGAACGTTGGTCGTTCCTGGCATAATGTACCAAATATTCATCGTCTAAACCTTGGTATGAGTCTGATTGTCTACTAATTTATGGTCTAAGTAGTACCTGAGGAGATGAACCAGATTCTCCGGTGAACGTCATATTGTTTGAGCCTGAAGGCTCTGTTTTTTGCATTTGAGCGAGTTGTTTCAACTCCTCTGTTTGAAAAGGTGAGCTATATCTGATCCTTGGAGTTTGTGTTGACAACTGGCTAGTTGAATAGTTATCACCCCACACTGAGAGTGAGGGTGATGATTGTCTATTCTATTGGGCGTAGTATGCCTCAAGACCAAAGAGGGGTCTGCCATATGCATCGAATCTCGACATATTCGGGGGGTATATGAATACCCACAGAATAATGGGAAGGAGTGAAGGTGAAAGCCAATGAGGTGGAGAAGATGAAAAGTATACTAAACTTGGAAGAACACGTGATACTTATGACTCTGAACTAGAAAGTAGGAAGTTCACGTCAGCTTCACTAATTTTGTTTGTTTCATGTCAAGTTCACCAATTTTGTACGACGGAAAAGTGACAAGTGAGCGTGGGAATCTACAAGTGACTCTTCCTCACACCCGACCTCCCGAGGTCATGTCGAGACAGCTGTTGGGGATGGAATATGTGTGAGATACAGACAAACTAGTTAGGCAATCTAATGTCTTCAATGCGCACTGACGGAACTTGTGAATCTAAAGCAAAGAAAGCCCTCCTAACTTAGGCTGGTGTGATAGATCGGTCAGCAAGGATGACTGCTCAAAGGCTCTAATCAATATCGAGCTCTGGCGTGATTCGATCTATGGGTTGTGGAATACATGGAAAATGACCCGGGATAGTTTCATGTATTTCTCCAGACAGGGTCATATGGAGGATGGTAAATGTAGTCAATTCTATGGACGGTTCTCTGGCCTAGTCCAGAACTCTCTAGCTTTGTTAGCTGTTGTGTCTAGCAAGGATAATTGTTTGATGATGATAGGTGGAAGTGGAGTAGACTGGAATACTAGTGTGTGTAGGCCAGTGTCTATGTCTAATTCTCCTGTGGATTCGTTGGGCTGCGGGATTTGTGGGTCACAACCGTAGACTTTTAGTCGTTGTGGACATGTTATGGTCATGCGTGAAATCAAGTCCTAATCCCTAATATCTAGTAATCGTATGCTTTCTTAGCTTTTATATTTAGGATCAATAACTATGTGATTTTCTCAGAATACCCTACAGGTGTTCGTGCAACCTGGATTCTTAGGCTAGTATCTATATCTAGAAGAGTGTCTCCTACATCTGGCTGTGGGACCAAAGGATCACAACCAAAGGTTTGTTCTCTTTCGAACCCTTCTACAGTCATATGAATGTTTGCCTAGGGTAATCTGTAGTTCGGTTGATTCGACCAAAACATGTGTGCTTGGTCGTCTTCTATGTTTAGTCCGCTCAACTGAGAATTGATTTGTTGCAAGCTTACCATTGTTCGGAAGACTTGAATCCTAAAATTTTGATCTATATCAGTTATTGCCGTGATGAGATTGGGCTGGGGCATGATTGGCTCGAATATGTATTCCCTGGGCTCTTTAGGTCCCGTGATTGTCATACAAAAGTAACAAAGTAAATTAACTGTAAAAAAATGAAATTTAACTATGTGAAGTGTGTCTATCACATATATGTTTTCTCTATTTTTTGTGTTTTTCTGATGAACTTTACTAATTTAAGAAAACAACTATTTAAAATATCTAGAAAGACAACTAAAATAATAATTTAAAACAAAAAAAATAACCGAGTGTAGCTATTTGTCTGTGTAATTTGTAGATCTATTCTAAACAATAAAATAGCTCATCTAATCTATTTGCAAGATTCTCGATCCTACCTCAGAAGTGAGGAGTGAATCATAGTTTCTCAGAAACTATCAATCCCCACATCTTCCTTGGTAATATCAAGAATAGAATTTATTGAAATAAAGCAATTAACTACTCTATTTGATATGATTCTAACTAGAAATTTGAAAGCTAGAACCTGGATTCTGCAAAACAGTGGCAAATCCGATGGTGTGTGTGATCTTGTCCCCTCAGTGTGATCTCCTCGTTCCTTCGTGTTCACGTGGATCTAGAAAAGCATGTAATGCTAGCATCAATAGAAATAGATATTGGGAAAAAGGTAGCTCAAGACACAGACTGAATACAATGCGAGTAGGAGAGGGATAGCGCAAGAGTACAGAGCTTGGCTTATGCAATTCCTAGTGGGATCTATTGCGAGTCATGCAACATAAAGCATCCAGAACTCGAAACTACCCTATTTGAGGAGAAAAACCTGCAAATTTAATGGCTTCCTAAGCTATTATACTCCAATGGATTGGATGAAATAACAACACTGCTTGCATAAGATGGATATGTGGCTTACCAATAGTAAAACAATGCTAACTAAGCATGTAACAAACTAAACTATGAATCTTAAGCAAAATAAAAGACTGAATTACTAAAAATGAGAAGATGAGAAGTGAATGAGGGGCCATTTGCTTGAGCACAAGCCAACCATTTATAGCATTTGCATTTACCCAAGGTAAAAGCCAAATAGAACTCTTAAACTATAAACAATGGCAAAACACTATTCCAGGGAACCAAAATCATAAATGCAAGCTTATGGAGGTGAAAGAAAGTTGGTAAAATGTTGAATTTACATGAGTCATGTTAAAATAGCTTTCTGGAAAATTCGTAAAGGACCGCCGCCCTGAGCAGAGCGGCGGTTACAGGACCGTCGCCCTGTTCATGGCGGCGGTCACGAGACCACCGCCCAGGCAGGGCTGCAGTTTCGTCACTGAAGAGAAAAAGGCTAAGAAAAGAGGGGAAAAGGAAAAATAAAGCACGTGGGGGCTAAGCGGGGCATGTGGGATGTTAACGCACACTTGGAGAGCTTTTCCAGATCCCGAACACCTTGCGAGGAGACCTGTATCATCATTGGGGCACGTGTCACGTTGTTCTGGCAGTACAGTACCTTACAATTTTGGGTACGTACAAAACCCATCCTTTATTTCATAGAATTTATCAAATTTGTGGAACACCATTTTTCCCTAGTCTGTGTGACACTATGTTTCCATGCCATGAAGCACAAACTAGTTTCTCACTTCCTTTGTTTTAAAAAATTTATCCTTATCCAATTTCTATAATTCTTCGGGGGTATACAACTCTGTGGTGCTATAAATTTACCCTGAAATTGAGTGGGACTAAATTATTTAGTGCTACCAAGATACAATAACTCCACATAACACTAACAATAACTCCATTGAAGACGTGACCTCCAGCAAGAAAAGCAAGAGCCTCAAAGCCAAAATCCCTGCTTCCCAATGAGTCCTAAGGAGCCACAAGGACTTAGAACTAGCTGAAAACCTCCTACATATCAGCAGGCCGATGGAGGAGCCCAAAGAGGAGGAATTGCTGGAAAGGGTGGACAGATTAGAAAAGGAGCTTCAAGAGCTCAAAGGGGCTATAAAAAACATGGAAAAAGCTAAGGGTAAAAGGATCCTTCAAAGTGAGGAGGAAGAGGGGGTTATTGGTGAAGTCTTCAAGAAACTACTGTCCCTAGATGGCAGACTGGGGAATGTTAAAATCTGAAATGACTACATTTTGTCTCCCCTCAAAAGCATTTACAATTTCATTGAGCAATATGTCCACAGTGTTTGCAGTTTAAGTGGGATCAATGAGGACATATGGGGCCCTAAAGAGAAAAGGGACATTGCAATTTCCCAGGCTGATTTACAAGACCCCTCTCAGGCCACTGCCATTACCTTCTTCATGTCACTGCAGGCTATCAAGACCAAAATTGACAGAGCCATCAAGTAAAGGGCTGTTGTGATGTTGTTTTTTGGCTGCGATGTGGCTGTCATCGGGTGGTTATGGAGCTGTTTTGTGGCGAGGCTCCTTATGTTGTTTCTCTTTTGGTTCCTTTTTTATCTTGCCTTCTTTTCTCTGGATCTTTGTACATTTAGATCCTTTTTTCTCCTATATTGTAATATCTGGCTGTTGAGCCTTCCTTGGTTAGTTTTTTTTGCCCTTCTCTGGGCTGCTTCTCTCATCTTTACTATCTGGCTTTTGAGCCCTTTTGTATACAGGGTATAGTCCCTTCAAAACTATTTGCCCTTAATTAAAAAAAAACTCCACAGAACACTAGTTTTTCCAAAATTTGGATAAGTCCTAAAACTGTTCATTCCTTTTTTGCGGGATTTGAGAACCCACATAACATTTGGTTCGTGCATTCAATGGGAGACTAAATCAATGTCACAGTATTTTCCTGAGTACAAAATATGGCTAAGATGGTTTTATGAGTTGTTCAAAATTACATGAGGTGTAATTTTGGACAACATTTTGGCGACCTCTAGGGGACATCCACATGCTAGATGATTAATACCAGTTGCCTTAAAGCATCCATTAGGCATGGAGTCTATCATGACCTTGAAAAATTGATCTCAAAACTTTTTAAAAAAATTCTCCTAGATATGTATGAACTTAACACTAATTGAAGATGGTCCTATGGAGTTGAAATAACATAGACTAAAATATGCTCCTACTATTTGATATTTCCATGAAACCTACTCTAATTATGATATGTGTATGACTACAAGGGGATTCCAAAACTTATTTACAATGGGGAATATCATACATGTATCAAATGAAACATGTATAGAGTGCACAAAAACTTATTACAAACAATGAATATCCCCACAAATACCAAGGAAAAGGCACTCATTTAGTGATTAGCACACAAAAAAAAGTGGGGTAACTCCAACAACACACAAACCACACAAGTATTTATAAGATGCAATATAATGTCTTAATGGGAGTGTTTGTGATAAATCCCATTGGATGGGATTTGCAGTACCTCCATATAAAAGTTGGACAACTCAGAGGAGTTAGATTATTTATGGGTAGTGATGATATATTTCCCACCTCCAAAGTGAATCAAACTTGGAATGCCACTCTATTTTTTTATCTATCCATGTCCCACTTGAGAACTAGATCACCTTATTTAAATGCATGCAATTTATTTATATTGCCAGACCATTGTTTGGTTGAAAATTGGTGATTCTCTAACTTAAACATGGAGGATTGTCTCAACTCTTCAATTTCAATCACTTCCATCATTCTAATTTTTCATTGATTTAAACCCTCAAATTCCAACCATTGAGCCATCTCTAATGAAGGTAATTCAAGTGACAACGAGAGCCTATCTTCTCTACTATATATAAGGGGAAATGGAGAGTTTCTAATTGTTATTTTTAGATTAATTATATCATCCCAAAGAACACTATTTACTTTAGTACATCATTGCCTTTGATTGACCTCCATAGTTTTTCTTCATGATCGTGATCGAGTTCTTATTAGTCAATTCCCACAAACCATTACTTTGCAGGTAATAATGGGAGGAATTATTTAAATAAAATCCATGTATAAGAGCCCAATCAAAGATATTTAATCCTAAGACTGATTTATCATTTTCAGAAATGATGGTATAGGGAACCCTTAAACTTTTTGCAATATCATCCAAGAAATCAAGGATGAATGATTCAGTAACCTCCTTGAGTGGTATGGCCCTCTATCCACCTAGTGAAGTACTCCATTGCTGTCAACACCCATCTATGACCTGTACTTGACAGAGGATTAATTATACTTATGAAGTCAAGTAATCATTGAGAAAAGGGTTCATCTACCTGAATATGATGAAGGGGAAGGGATTCCATCTTCCTCTTACCAGTGAAGAAGGAACATTCTTTGAATTTTCTAACCCATTGATGTGCATCCATAAACAATGTGGTACAACAATATCTTGCTGTAGTAAAATTCATTTTTGTAGAGTTGGATGAGAAATGTCCACCATGTAGTCACAAAATCATGCACTTTAGATATTATTTAATCTCGGTCTCATAATACTATTTAGAAGGTTATTGATTGAGAATGTAATAATTAACCCTTGTCTTTTGGCCATCATGTTTTATTTGATTTTTTCATTCCCGACCTCTTACACCCAAATGCCCAGTCAACTTTCATCACTTTGTGTTATTTTAGCTTCAACTAGGGTGCCCATGGGTGCCCTTCTCCCACTTGGGGCGTTCTGAACCGTTTCGAACCTTCCCACCACTTTTTGGGCTCTGTCTAGCCGTTTCAGCTTCTTATATTTTTGGTGGTCATCCATTTTGGGGTTCATTACGAAATTAGATCAAGAGAACCCTATAAATATAAAGTTATGAGACCATAATGAGGGACCAAGCACTAGTCATTACTATCATCCATCTAGAGTTGCATCTATTTGGATATCATTTACATCCATTAGCTCTATCACAAGGACAAGGATAGTTCATCTGCATCACACTTCACAAGGGGATGGATTCTATTCTATTTCATGCACACATTCTATTACATTTTCTACATTCAGTTATTGCTTGCTACTGTAAAAAGTGGGACTAGAAAAAGAGTACCTAGGGAACATTATGCACACACTCACCAGCACTACATTTGGGTCTAAAATGTAGTGCAACACTCAGTTAGTAAGCCCAATATTCTAGCAACTGAGGTCAATACGAACCATTCATTTGCATTTTTTTTTAGGGTTTTGATACTCCTTTTGGGTCTTTTCATCATCTTAGATTATTGGTGACATTTGGTACAAGGAAACGGATCTGATGCAACACATAGTGAGGGTTTCAAACCACCTGCCAGACCTGTGAAACTTAGTTTCAGATCTTTTACATAGACCAGGGTGCCCATTCTACAAACCATAGCACCTGCAGGCACCCTAGTCCCTCTCCAGGTGCTCCAGTTTAGCCAAATACTACATATCCATCATTTTTTGAGCTCCTGTACAGTCATTCTTGCTTTATGTTTCTCCAGTCACCTCTGTGACATAGTCCAATGAGCTCTTCTAATAAGCTAAGTCTTCTCATTTCTCTTTTTGAATTTTAGGGTTTTTTCTTTCACTAGATTAATTTTTTGGGATCATCTTCCATGCTTGTTATTGCATTTGTTTACTATATTTACATGTCGTTCTAGATTAGATTAACTATCCCCATATCCTTATTTTTAGTTAATCATTTTGGTGAACCCCACGTTTCAACACTTCCTCTGGACCATGTCATCTCCTTATCAAGTTATAGCTCAATATTATTATCCTACTTTTACACCAACTAAGATCTTAGGAATAATTAGTACTACTACTTATTTCATGTGCGTCCATACCCAAAATCCTCCTTGTTTTGTCACACCTAGGGCTGATCCATCAAGCAATGTAGTTACTACTCATCGTACCCATCCTAATCCACCTACGGATCCAACCACGTTTATTCCTTTGCCCATTACTTTGGAAGCTCCTCACACTACTTCTAATGGATATGAAAACATTGAACAACTTAATAATACACCCACTAAGATTTATCTTTATGAATTATTACGTAATGCACCATATTGTCGTAACATGCTCGAAGCTTTCCTTCGTGTCATTCACATTGAAAGTGACAATTCCACGGTGGCATTTTCACATCTTATACAGTGTCTTCATAATTTACCACATGCTATATATTTCACTGATGAGGACCTATCACATTTTAATAAAATCAATCCATGTGGTTCTTTTCTTATTAATGTCATTATTAGCACTGCGTGCATTAAACGAGTCCTCACTGATAATGGATTAGCTATCAATTTATGTGATCTTTCTATTCTAAAGCAACTAGGTATTAATGATAATTTAATTTATAAGAATTCTACCCTCATTTTTGTTTATGAATCTACCACTCGCTCATTTCTAGGGACTATCTCATTACATATTCATGTTGGGCCTAAAACTCTTCTCACTGAATTCTATGTTATCGACACCTCCTTTTAGTTTAATCTCTTGTTAGGAATGCCTTGGATTCACGTAATGCACATTATTCCATCTACTCTTCATCAATGTGTCAAGTTCTTACATGATGGATATGAACATACTATCACCGCTCATCCAGATCCATTCAAATGTTATCACATAGATCCCATTACTTCTCTACCCACACCACCTTCACAACATATTCCATATAACAGCCTTGACACATATGATATTGGTCATCCTAGCACTTCACCCTCTCCTACTACCACTATAAATGCTCCAACTATCTCTACTCACACTATGACTATTATTTCACCTACGGTATCAACTCCTATTACTTTCCCTTCTCTGCCCATCATGACACCCTCTATTACTTCATCTACAACACCACCTACCAACATACTTTATAATGTTATACAACACGATGATGTTCACACCGATGATTATGAGGATTCTAATGATGAAATTGATGCTATCAAAGTTATTGATGAAGCATTAAGACAACTTGAATTTACTCCTCTGGGCGTAGACGAATCTTATTTTGAATAAAACTTTATGGCCAATGGCATAGGTGAAAATAGGTTCAAGACCCCTCCCTCTACTAATGCTATAGTACTATACCAAGGGTCTGTAAATAGTGTAGATTATATTTCATCTTCTCCTCCATAGGTTGCAGCTCCGTTACCTCCTTTTACATGCACCTTATTCATCAATAGGTCATTTTGGAAACACATTCCTATCGATTCTACTTGCTTAGACACTATTTGTACACATGATAGTTTGGTTAGGTTTGGCATGATGCTTAATGACATCTTACCATCACTTCATTCGCCACATCTTTATCATGGCTATTTTCACATTATTGAAACTTATGGATTGTGTATTTCATTTGACAATATTTATTGCGTGTTCCCTTCACGACTCTCCTTTATTGCACATTCCCCTCGTGACTCTCCACTCACACTCAGAAAGTTATAACTTGACTATATTGGCGGTACAATAGATCCTCATGACTCTTTTCTTACATTTCCTATGTCTTTCGGCAATGTTTCTATTCATAATGATTCTTCTCCTACTTATGCTCCAAATATCTCTCTTTCGCATGCTCATGGTTGTCCACCAATCAAATTTACTAATGAATAATATGCAATGAATGTATACACACTTCACCACAATGGGTCCTTATATGAACCTCATTATTCTATATCTTATCATGTTTTTGATGCTGCCCCCGATATGTTTCAATCATGACAATGATGATCTCCTTGATAACAACACATAGTCACCTTCTATACCATACACTCGGGGGGGCATAGAATTTATAACCCCCCATTATAGCATCTTTACATAGTACTACATCTTACTCTTCACATTTATGCATACCTTATCTTTACATCATGTCATGTTATATAGTTATGCATACGTCATAGCGTCGTCATTACCCGATGAAACACTCTTGTGCTTTAGTTCACACTTTACTGTTGAGGGCTTACTACACATGAACCCCACACAATTCACTCTAGACAACACACAATAGATTTTATACAGATTGCGTCATACCTACTATATTTAGTCTATATCATCTACGCATATAGCATTTCATATAATTCATATTGCACTACGCATTTCCATATCACACATATTCTACATAATATACTACTCTTCATCACATATGACTCTAGCATTACATCATCCTACATACTACATTACTAGTCTATATATATATATATATATATTACATACCATTCTATACATTATATCTTGCATGGCCCTCTACACATCATATATTGTACTCATCACAAGGCCATCTATTGTCCACACATATACTACATCATCTTCTATGCACTGCACCCACTACCCTATGAAACAATTTAATTCCTTAGTTCATACTCAACTGATGAGGGTTTACAAATCAAATGGAACATTCATCACACATTCATCATTCTAACTTTCATCACGTGACATTCATAGGTTAGTGACATAGGTTATAAGCTAAATCGTCACTTGCGTTATCATCTTGTAATGATATACGCTTTAGAATAAATCATCACTTCTATGTTCATCTTGTCGTGATCTATGTTTAGGCTATAATTTTCACACACATCTCTTCTATATGTCACAAATCATCATCACTATGCATATACACATTCATCAAAGCATGCTAGACACAACACACGCTACTTGACCATTTATTGATGACGCACTCTTGTTTATGGCTCATTCTTGACTGCTGAGGGGGAAAACCAAATGAACCTCACTGCATACATTTCCATTCACTCGAGGGACATGCAGCCCCTAAAATCCATCTTGCATTCTATTCCATCTATCCACAACATAATGCATATTATGGTTGCTTTTACTTTTTCTTACTTTTGCTTGTTCATGGTCACTTTATTACACATGCTAATTAGGTTACTTGTATGTAATTTATCTATATCATCCACACATGTGCGTTCATGTCTTTTTATAGTTATGATCACATATATAGGTCTCTTACATGCAACATGGATGCTCTCCTTCTACCCTTCCTACACTCGTCGTATCCACATTCCTCTCTCATAGGTGTTATTGCTTCATTTTGTACTCAGCATTATACATTACTTGGTTATACATGCTTTTGACATACTAGTTATCTTTCTAACATGCTAATGGGTGTTTCATGTGCAACATTTGTTATGCATGGATATTTGCTTCCATACTTGTTTGTTACATTTTCTCTTACCGTTTTCGGGCCTTGCCCTATGTTTGGTGTGCACAATTGATTATTATTTGCGGACATGATGGCCTTATGTGTCTTATGACCTCATGAGTGATGTCCCATGTTTGCAACTAGCTTTGTGTGGCGTAATTTTCTTCTTTTGTGTGTACATTACTACTTTAATTGGTAGCTTTTACACATTTTGTGTATCTTATACATTGTTTTCTATATGCATGCTTGTTTGTACTAACATTTGTCTATGGATAGCCTCTTGTTTGTGCATGCCTTTGTTTCTACCAAGCACTTTCCAAGGTATAGTTCATGCAGTTGGTCCCATTTTAGGGTTGTATTCTCCTATCAATGATGTGGCATGCACCCCTAAAGAGGGGGCATCATTTGGGGTTTACATACTAACACAACACATTTACATCGGTTCAGTTCAGTGCGCTTTCTGCCCTTGACATTGTGGGTTACATACAACGAGTGGGTTTAGACCAGTTTACGAACCTCGTACACAACAAATTTTACAGGACATGGTGTCCTTAGCATTCTGAGAACTAGTTAAAGGTTGGAGGATACAACAGAATTCCTCCCTATACTTTTTCATCCCATGGTGTTAGATCGCCCAAAAAACTAGGACGTACAAATATCTCTTCACACACATTTAGGGAAGCAGTTAAAGATAAGAGGATACAAAAAAATTCCTCCCTACACTTCTTTGGCCTATGGCGTTAGATTTCCCAAAAAACCCTGGTAGTACAGGATATCATCTTACACTCTCTTTCTTGACATGGATCAAGTGCACATGTTTCATTTACACTTTATTTTTATTTATGTATTTTAAATTTACATACATGCGTCTTTTACATTGTGTTTTTACATCTACATACATACATATTTGACTACTTGATCATTTTCTCCTTACAAGTATGGTCGTATGAGAAACAAACATTCAAATGGGGGAAAAACAATAACACCAACGTCAATAACAACACTTCACGAAAACAAACACCATACTAACAATGTAGGTACATCACACACATTAGCAACTACACATGCAATTTTTCCCTAGGTTCACTCTCATCACTTTTTTTGTGCATTTTTCATCTTTAGTTTCCATTCTCCACCATATTTTTTTTCATACCACGCTTCTTCTATTCCATCGATGCATTTTCTACTACAATCTTCATGGACATAATGTACACATCTCTATCTACTTTATGTTACCGAGCTTTCTGCTCATCAACATAAAGTGGGGGGAAAATGTAGTCAAAAAATCATGCACTTTAGATATTATTTAATCCCAGTCTCATACTACTATTTAGATGGTTCTTGAGTGAAGAAAGTACTAATTAAACCCTGTCTTTTGACCATATTGTTTTATTTTATTTCTTCATTTCCAGTCTCTTACACCCACATGCCTAGTCAATTTTTTTCACTTTGCATTATTTTAGCCTTGACTGGGGCACCCAGGATAGTAATGCGGTGCCCATGGGTGCCTTGGTCCCACTAGGGGCACCCTAATCCTTTTTGAACTCTCCTTCCACTTTTTGGGATCTTTTTATCTGTTTCAACTTCTTATATTTTTGGTGGTTGACCATTTTGGGGTTAATTACAAAATTAGATCAAGAAAACCCTAGAAATATAAAATTATGAGACCTAAATGAGGGACCAAGCACTATTCATTACTATCGTCCATTTAGAGTTGCATCCATTTAGAAATCATTTGCATCAATTAGCTTCATCATAAGGACATGACTGGATAATTTGCATCACACTTCATAGGAGGATGGATTCTATTCTATTACATGCACACATTCTATTACATTTTCTACATTTATTTATTGCTCGCTAATTTATAAAGTATGACCGACATAAAATCACCGAGGGCACATTATGCACACACTCATTATAACTACATTTGGGTATGAAATGTAGTGTAATGCTCAGTTAGTAAGCTCACTGTTATGGTGGTTGAGGTCAGTCTGACCCATTTATTTGATTTTTTATTTCATAGGGTTTTGATACTCCTTTTGGGTATTTTACAGGTCTTTTGATCATCTTGGATTATTGGTGACATATGATACAAGGAAAAAAATATGATGTGGCACACAATAAGGGTTTCAGACCACCTGCCAGGCATGTGAAACTCAGTTGCAGATATTTTACACAACCCAGAGCACCCATTCTGCTAACCAAAGCACCTGCAGGTACACCAGTCCCTCTCCAGGCACTCCAGTCTAGCTATATACTCCATATCCATCCTTCTTAGGGATCCTCCAAAGTCATTTTTACTTTCTATTTCTCCACTCACCTCTGTGACACAGTCCATTGAGATTTTCTAATCAGCTAAGTCTTCTCCTTTCTCTTCTTACATTTTAGGTTTCTTACTTTAACTAGATTAGTTGTTTGGGATCATCTTTCATGCTTGTTATTGCATTCATTTATTGTATTTACATGTCGTTCTAGATTAGATTAACTATCCCCATATCCTTATTTTTAGTTAATCACACCAAAGAATCCATCGTGGAATTTTGTTAAGAGATTATCTACATGTTCCCCATTAATGCACCTTAATATGACACCATAAAAGTTAATTTTGAAAATAATTCCACTGATTAATACATAAGGAACCGATTGTAACATCAAATGTCTTCTTCTTGCCTTACTCAAATCAAGAGAGTAGCTGTCAGTTGTTATAAGTGTTTCCATATTGCTGATCCAATTGTTATAGACAAGCTGACTTCCTTCGTCTCATGAGGCCTATGGGTTGCAAAAACTCAACATTCCGTGGATATTCTATGTTGTGCATATCTCCATTGTTCCACGGGTTTTAACACTCTGCAGGTTTTTTTATTAAGAACCTCCCAAGTCCTATGGAGCTTATATGGCTTATATCTTCTATTCTTCCATGAAGAAAAAAGCTTCTTGAATATCATGAGCATTTAAGGAAACTTTCTTACATAATGCCCCACCTCTTACCAATTTAGTGGCCTTGATAGTCAAGTCAAAATTCATGATTTTTGTTACCCATCCAACTCTCTTTTTACTAATTTCCTCCCCTATGATGAATTATACCATATTGGATGTGAGACTAGGAATTTTATGTTGTTGGAGGCTAGCACAAGATTAAATTTTTTTGAGAGCCTAAAAGATGGAGAAAAATTACTTTTCTAAATGACTATACTTGATCTCGAAATATTTCAATGTTTGGTTGAAAAAGGTTGTAGGCTATTCCAAGTTTTCATAGTTTTTGAGTGAGAACCCTGACTATACTAAGATAAACACCATAAGTATAAAGGATGAATTCCTTTGAAAAGTATGGATTGATGAGTGTTGGCACTTGGTATATCACAAATTTTATCTTAGTGATTATTTCTTTTCCTTCTGCAGTCCATTTGAAAGCTACGTCCTTTCTCAACATCAAGGTGATGGCATTGAATAATCATGTAAAGTTAGGAATGAAATTCCTAATGAAATTTATCTTGCCCAAAAAGGATTGAAGGACATTCTTGTGAGTTTTCAATGACAAAGAGAGAATAACAAAGACTCTTTCTGGGTCAATTTTAATTCCATCCTTTGAAAAATTATGACCCAATAATTTACCCTACAAAATTGAAAAAGTGCATTTCTTGGGGTTCAAGGATACTTCAAATTCTCTACATCTCTTGAATTGTTTTTGCAAATGCTCAAGGTGATGTTAGCCCTACTTTGATTAGAATGTGATATCATTCAAATAGAAAAGAATGAGCTAATTGATGAGTCTAAAGAAAGTGATGTCCATTGCCCTTTGAAAAGTGACACCCACATTTGATAAACCAAAAGGCATTTTTTTGGTATGCATATGTTCCCTACTTGGTTGAGAACATGGTTTTGAATTTATCCTTCTCCTTGTTCTTAATTTGATTGAAGCCTGGATAGCCATCAAGCATAAAGAATCTTCTAGATCCTGCCACTATTTGAAGGATTTGTTCCATGGAGGGTAAATGATAATGATTCTTTAGGGAAGCCTTCTTCAAGTCCCAAAATCCACACAAAGTCTAATTTCTCCAATTTTCTTCTTAATAAGGACCATATTCACCACTATAGTCTTTTTATTACCCGATATAGCTATGCACATTGAGAATTTATCTAAATAATTCTAAAAGCTCACCCGAAGCACACAAAATCACAAGTTCCCTCCTTTGTTATGATCATAAATATGTTAGCATGCATGTTTATTATATTCATGACCAAAACAACCATTCAAGTAGAGAGATACATCATAGCATGTCATCTAGCAACACATATAATAAGGAAATACACTCAACATAAAGGATAATTAATAAGATATGGATTCCTATTATACCATGCTTAGATCTAGTTACTATCGTAACCCATACACAATTATCCATTATAACCATAATTCATAACATAAAATCTGAATGCATTACAATCCATTACATCAGTGCAATGGACCATGTGTGTATATAATCTATTATCACTGGAATACCAAAATAGCTCACATACTGGTACTCGCACTCTAGGACCCTCAACTATGAACTCTACTAGAACTCTCTCTTATAATGAAGTATGACTTATAATTATAGGATGGGGACTTTCCCTTGACCACCTACATGTACCTTCCTTATAATAGGCATGCTCAAAATACATCTTAGATGTTTTTCCTCATAATGGCTTGAGCTATAAAAAAATTCAAAATTTATCTAATTCAATTCCTATTATTATCCTTCTCCATGTGTTAATTCATATATTTAGAAACCCATCATGCACTACCTTTATCTTTATCTACATGTGATTTCTTACCCTTTGCTTGGCCGCTAATACATCTTGTGTCTATCTATTTCTGGACTTTTCTTGAGTAGCACTCTAACCCTTCTTCTCTATCTTTAGCCTTTTCTAGAAAATCGAC
This sequence comes from Taxus chinensis, assembly GCA_019776745.2. NCBI lineage: Eukaryota > Viridiplantae > Streptophyta > Pinopsida > Cupressales > Taxaceae > Taxus > Taxus chinensis. Next base: position 724,357,604 of record CM034152.1, on the reverse strand, counting down.
TAAGTCCTTGATCATTTGTATGCATGTGCACAACCTTGCATGCTGAATTGTTCTACTGTGGTATATGCACCTCTGTGCACTAGTATGTTATTAATGTAAATTCATTTTTGTATAAGACTCTTTTATCAACCACCACCTTTTGTTCCCCCCAACTCTTGTTCTTTTTGTCCTCTTAAGCCTAAAATTGACTAAGTATGAAAGATGCAAGCGGAAGGCGTCCACGTGTCTCTTTGGTGCACTTGGGGCATGAAGCAAAGAAAGGAAGACCCCAACTAGCGTAGTCCCTCCATGTGTCCCAGGCCCAAGGAAGTTTCCTCGATGGGTTGAAAAGTTCAGAAATATAACAAACACAAAGGCTCTCCATGTGTCGCCCAGGCACAAATTCAAATAAAGAGAAAGAAAGGAAGGCCCCAAACAAGCGCACACCCTCCACGTGGCAGAAAAGGAACACACGACTCAAGTAGTGCCAGTTGGGTGAATTAAAGGAAATCACAAATATCCCAATAGGTAGTTGAGATATTGACCCAGAAAGGGAAGATCATGTAAGAAAATTGAATGTTATTAGCTGGAAGCTCCAATTCCAGACATTGGAGAAAGAGCCAGGAATATCTATAAAAGAATGTTCTGATCCAGGAATAAAGGAGGAAAATTTAGAAGAAAATAGATTAGAGCTGTGAAAGGGATTCTGGATTCAGTTGTTTGTATTTGCTAGCCTCAGCGAGACTCTGTTATAGAAGAAAGTTGTAATCTGTGCCATATCGAACTTATGTATCATTTTCTCTATAAATTAAGAATTCTTGTTCTGTGCACTTTGGATTTTCAATATTTTGTGTCTCTCTCTCCTTCATTGTTAGTAGTTCTAGATAATTGGAAGATCAATCATGCTTTACGCCCTTGGATTTATTTTTACATATCTATTATATGCACTTGTTATGTTTTATATCTCCTCAGACTCTGATAATCTAGGATACTTATGAAAATAGTGGATCATGCTAAAACACTCTTCAAACTATTCTAAGTAGTTTCTCAAGAGGTATCTCTATGTCTTTTTAGGATCTATTCTGGTGCATTGCCTTAGTTAGTTTTTACATTTCCTTTCAGATTTCTTCTAAACCTTATCTCACACCAGAGAAGATCCAACTTATTTAAAATCTGGAGGTTACCTTAGGGTGCACACGTCCCACTAACCTAAGGTATCCAATGACTCTGATGGTTCATCCACAAAGATAATCATTCAACAGTTTTCCTGGCATGCTTGGTGGGATGAACATCTACACATCTTGATATCTACTGATTTTAGCAGTACTTGGTTGGTCTGACTCTAGTTTATAAGATGAATGTGAATAAGGGAAAGGAAAAGGGAGGAAGGTGTGTTTGACTACTTACAGTTATCTCCACCATGCAACAAGAGAGGTAGACAGATCTAGAGATCTTTGTCTCCTCCAAACTAGACTCTCTCAACACCTCTGCCAAGGTAGGCCCTTCATATAATCAACTAGGACTCTCAGACCTATTTTAATGGCTCACCTTCAAGCTCAGCCTCCGAGTCAGTTATTTTCATGGAATCAAGGGAGCTCGCTCATCCTACCCACACCTCCGGCAGTGTGGAATCCTATCCTAGCTAATGCACACTAAAGGTGCTACCCAAATTTAGTGGAGAAGACTTCAAAAATTTGGAAGAACACCTCCAGGACGTAGCAGAAATATGTGTGGTACATTATATCAGGGAACAAGATGTCACCTTATGATTGCTAGTTGTTTCCTTTAAAGGAAAGGCTCTTGGATTGGTACCGATCCTTGAATCCTAATACTATCGACACTTGGACCAGCTGGGGGATGTGTTGGTAGAAAGATTCTGTGAAAAAGGGGATAGATCATCACTCCTATAACAACTTATCAACATACAAGAAGGGCCTGCAAGAGATGATGAATGATTTTAACACTAAGTTCCATAAAACATGGCAAAGGATCCCCACTCTAGCAAGGCCACTGATAGGTATGGCTATTGTTTTTTACTTAAAATCTCTAAATTCAGATATTTCCATAATGATTCAATCATTAGGAGGGGATTCCTTACCACAAGCATACGATATTGACCATCCAAGCTGAGAATAATTTAATAGATACCGGGAAGCTTCCCCCCAGAGCCCCTTTTCCCATGTACCCTAAAATAGATCCCCTTCCACAAGCACAAGTACCGAGCTCTACTCAAGCCCTTATGTCCCTATATAACTACCCATCTTCTCATTCCAGATCCAACTCCCATTACAACGTCATCTTCTTCTTCTCCCAAAATGGAGGAAATGAAAAACATCCTTAGAAACTTCTCTAATGAAATAGTAAATCTTACAAGGAATCAAGGTTGCTTACCCAAGACAAAAACTATCAAAGCTATCAGGGTGGCAGGCCTACCTATTCCCCTCAATATCAAAATACCTAGAGACTTCCACCCATGTAGCCATCTAACCAGCTGGTCCCTGTGCCAATGCCACTCCAAACTATTCCACCCAATAGCAGAAGAGAAATGATACCTTGACAAAACCATTTGGCAAAAGATCCTAACACATGGTGCTTCCCATGTAATAATTCCCACATGCCAAGGGATTTTCCCCAAGGGAATCTGTAATATAAGGTAGCTGAACAAAGAATGAGGGAAGGCTATGATGTTGACACATCAAGACCTTACCAGTCTGTGGGAATCCAAAATTTTGCTTTCGTTGTGCAAATTCAAGGGATGTCCCTGGAATAGGAAGTGGAGATCACACCAGAGCACTGCACTTTTCTCTTGGATAGAAGGAGAGGAATATGTATTTATGAATGAGGTATCTATTTCCAAGCCTGTTCAATTTAATTACAACACTCGCTTCAAAAAGAGGATAATAGAGACAGACGCTCCTACTTCAGGCACAACTAGTGGGATGTGAAAAAGAGTCTCCAACCCTCACGGTTTCATGGCCTATGGTCGTGAAAGAAGCTCTGAGAACTATTTATAATTAGGATGCTCCTCATCCCACAGGTGAAGGAATAAAGCACCAATCATCATCCAAAGCATCATCACCCAAGCCAATCAACGTAGTTCAACAACTCAAGAAAGTGCTAGCTAACGCATCCTTATGGGATCTTCTAGGGCATTCCAGAACAAAAGGAGTTGCTTCAAGAAGTGATTAAATCAAATGATGATCCGACAACCTCCAAGAAGGAGAAGGAATGGATCAAAGACATTCGAGTCTCAATGGAGGAAGTACTGATAAATCAAAAGGGAGAGGTAAGTAAACCAAGGCCCAATCCCTTTTTCATGACTCTTATCATAGGTAAGAAATTATTGCATAATTCCATGATAGACTCCGATGCAAGCACTACAATCATGCCCAAAGCGATTGCATAGATGCCTTGGGCATTAAATATGAGCCCTTAAAGAAAGGATTCATGCAACTGGATGGAAAGTTTGTCCAAACCATAGGAGTTATCAAAGGACTCTTGTTTCAGCTCTATTCCTGCCCAAACATAACCGTTCCTAGGATATTATGGTAATAGATGTTCCTCCAGTCTTCAAATATGTCTCTCCCATGATTTCATAGCAAAAATAGGAGGCTATATTGTCTCTTGATTGGTCTCATCTGATTCTGTAGACCAAGTATAGGTCTAAGATGAAGGTCTTATCAGAACCCCTTGCCAGGGAGCATATAACGGACCAAGCGGCCTTAGGATTTGAGGCTTCCCATGCTATGATCACTAGAGAAGAGGAATCATATATGAAGGAAGATGAATCTTCAAAGTGGCGGTCATCTAGCCAATATCCCCTAGGTGATCCCTTTGGGAACTTTGATTCCACTGGTTTGGGTACTTATGTCATCTTCAACGAGGACTCCTTGATCCCAAAGGTGGTGAAAGGAAAGGATAAAAAGGAAGGGAATCCCTCCAAAGATAACCAGATATGGACCCTACATTTTGATGGGGCCAAAAGCAAGAATGACTCAGGAGCTAGAGTGTTCTTTTCATCCCCAAGTGGAAGGAAGATACTCTAGTCATTCCATTTTCAATTCTCTTGCACCAGTAATGAAGTAGAGTATGAGGCCTTAGTACATGGCTTGACCATAGCCTAAAAAGAGGGCATCAAATAGTTTAGAGTCTTCGGTGACTCAGAATTGGTAGTGACACAGGTAAGGAACACTGTTTCCACAAAAATCTGAGGATGAGGTCCTATCGGCATAGGTGTGGGACCTCATTGATGACTTTGAAGCCTTCAATATCAGGGTTATTTCTTGAGATCAAAATATAGAAGCTGATAGGATGGCCTTGATTGGGTCACAATTCGACCCAATACAAGATTTGATAGCAAATGAAGAATACCATAAAGTTGATCATCCACCCCTCTATCCCTAACAACATTGATCATTGGCAGGTCTTTAATAGTGACTGACAAATTATACACTTCCTCCAACAATCTGACCAGTTTGTGAACCAACTCCAACCCAAGATCGAGGAAGCATATGGAGATCAGATTATCCAGTTAAAGACAAACAAACTTTCGAAAGGGTTAATAACCCTAGAAAGTATTTTTGACTCAAACGATGCTAGTTTAGATCGAAGGAAGTTTGCAGCAATAAAGGAGGATTATGTCAAGCTAGAAGTGACTAGAGAGAGAAAGCTAAAAGTCAGGAGACTAGTCACTCAAAAGGAAAGAGAAAGACTTGTGGCTCTATGTCATAAGTATGATAAGGTGATGGCTTGGACGTATGATGATCTACATGGTTACAACAAGGACATCATTCAACACACCATCAATCTCAAAGAAGGGACTAAGCCTGTGTGTTAGAAACAGAGGCCTATAAACCCAAAAATAGAATCCCTCATGGTAGAGGAACTGAGAAAACTATAGAGGCCAACATAATCTTCCCGATCAAGCATACAATGTGGGTCTCCAACCTAGTTCTAGTGAGGAAGAAAAATGGAAAAATCAGGCTTTGTGTAGATTTCAGAGATCTAAATAGGGCATCCCTAAAGGACCATTACCCTTTTCCCTCCATGTAGAAAATATTACAGACAGTCATAGGCTCAGAGATGTTTTCTCTACTGGATGGTTTTTCAAGCTATAACTAGATATGGCTCACAGAAAGGACCAACATAAGACTATGTTCATGACCAAATGGGGAACTTTTGCATACACAAAAAATTCCATTTGGACTCACGAATACTGGAGCTACCTTTCAAAGGGTCATGGACTCCATGTTTGGAGCACTGATCAACAAGGTGATTCTTATATACCTCGATGATCTCACATTGTTTACCAAGACAGCAGAGCAACACTTCAACACCTTGGAAGTTGTGTTCAAAAAATGCCAAGAGTTTGGAATCTCTATGAAACCAAAGAAATGTGTCTTTGGAGTCCCCCAAGGAAAACTCCTAGGACATATTGTGTCAAAGGACAAGATCTCTATCGACCCCGAAAGAGTTCAAGCTATCCTAGAGCTTCCCCTGCCGGTCAATAAGAAAGTAGTCCAATCCTTCTTAGGGAAGATCAACTTTTTCAGCAAGTGCATTTCATAATTTTTGAGGAATAATCCACCCAATCAATCTTATACTCAAAAAGGGCCTTAATTTCAAGTGTATCACTGAATTTTGTAAGGCCTTCGAGGTGATAAAAGAGGCTATTACATCTGACCCAGTGTCTGTGCAAATTTGACTTCTCAAAGGACTTCATCATGTATGTATATGAGGGTAAACATAGTGTAGCATCTGTACTAATGCAGAAAGGAGAGTTGTAGGGAGAAGAACATCTGATCACCTTATTTTTAAAAAACCCTCCACAACTATGAAACAAGGTACAAATTTGTAGAGAGATAGGCTTATGCCATAGTTAAAGGTTTGAAGAAATTCAGACACCTTGTCACTCATAATAGAATCCAGGTTATGGTGGCTCACTCCAGTGTCAAATAATATATAATAGAGGGTGAGATAACCTTTAAAAGATCCAACCAGATCACTAAGATCCTTGAGGACGACATCGAGGTAAAACCTACAAATCTTGTATGGGGTAGGGGCTTATGTCAATACCCAATGCAAGACTCCATGCCCCTGATTAACGACGAACATGAAGAAATAATTTACATCCAAGAAAGTGACTTAGGTAGTTGGGTCTCGGATAGGATATGTTTCATGTAGACTTAGAAATACCCAAGCCATCTCCCCTTGAAAAAGAGGAGATATTATCGAAAACAGGGATCCAATTTCACCATCATTGGAAATTTCCTTTTTAAGAGGAATTTTAATGGAACCCCTACTCAGGTGCTTGGAAAATGAGGAGGCTGAAAGAGTCTTACATGAATTGCACCACAGGAGCTCAGGAGGTCATTTTTCAGCCCAATCCACAGCCATAAAAATCCTATAAGTAGGATACTTTTGGCCAAGCCTGTTTGCTGACAATCAAGCAGAGACAAACAAATGCAAGGTTTGCCAAGTTTACATAGGTTTTTTCAAGGAATGCAACATTTCCTCTTAACCCCATCTTTATTGAGGAGAAATTTACACAATGAGGTTTAGAATTCATTGGAATGGTCACCCTGACTTCGAATGCTGGTCACAAAATGGATCATCACAGCAACCAATTACTTCACCTGATGGGTGGAGGCAATCCCACTTAAAGAGGGCCACTAAGGATATGATCCTAGGAATCCTATAGGATATATAACTATCCTCTTCAAACCCCCATGCACTATTATATCAAATAATTTTTTAGGCCTTTTTTAGGGGCCAAAGTATCTGACTTCGCGTTAAAGCATGTGATTTACCTGAAGATGTCTTACAACTATTACCCCCAGGGAAATGGTTTGGCAGAATCTACTAATAAAAACTTGATCAAGATCATAAAGAGAATGGGCATGAACATAAATGATTATGGCATGAACCCATAAAAATAGCCTGATGGGATAATCGGATCAACCCAACACAGATCTTGAAAGCTTCGTCATATGAGATCGTTTATGGGAAAATCATTGTAATACCAAATTTCCCTAGAAATCCCCTGCATTATAACTATTGAAACAAGATGAGATAGAAGGATAATGGAGTGATGCAAGTATGACGTTCTAAGATGGTAGAGCTCCAGGAGAAGAGGGAGTCTGATCATGAAGCCATGATCGGATGCCAGCAGTTGGTCAAAACTTGGTTTGATCAAAATACATTAGACCCATAATTCCAAGTTGGAAACACACGGTTTTTGAAATAGGATGCAAGGGCTGCCAAACTAGGGAATCATGGAAAGTTTGACCCATTATGGATGGGACCCTTCAGAATTAGTGCATGCAATCAGCACAATGTGTTTGAGATCAAAACTATAGGAAGGCGATTCCTTAGCAATTCCAGTCAATGAAATTCACTTAAAAACCTTTCATGTGAGTCCCTTCTTGGAAAATCATATCATATGTATATTTTTATCTTATTTGTTCTTTTGCTTCATCTTTTGTCCCTATTAATAAGTGTTTGGGACACATGTCTTTTTTAGATTCCCCCTTTCCCCTTTTTGAATTCTTGGAGGGAGTGTACCTTCCTAATTTTACCTGAAATTAATGATACAAGAACTTCAAAGTACACTCGAGAGGAAAAGATTTAGAATTGATACAAAGATCTCTCAAAAAAAATTAGAATTCAGTACTTTGGTGTCATTAATTAGAAAGGGGCCGTTATGTGAAATGATTCTAAATATGCATGAGCCATTACTCTCTAAGTTGAGGTAGTTATTTCAAATACCTAGGAGCAGTCAATAGGCCCATTTCAAACACTAGAGTCTCCCGAATCATTCTCCAAGTGGAAAAGTTAAAAAACCAGAGCCTCCTCAACAGTCTCAACAAATGCCATGGCAACTTCTAGCTCCACGCCACCAGTAAAGTCTTACGTAGGAAAAATTTCACCCCCATGCCCCTCCTCATCCAAAGTTGAGATTCCCTGATAAGGTGTCTTGGTGTAGTTGACCCTACCGTAGTTTCATACTTCACCAAAGATATCTTTAACCCCATCCTCAACAAGAAGCCGAAATCCTTGAGAGAGGCAGCCTATGCTAGGTTTATTAACCTGGGAAATTCTGAAGCTTTCAGATCAAGTATCTGGACTATGAAGCTCACCCAATATATGGTGCCTCTTGTATACCCATGCCCATAGCTCATCCATATGTGTGTGGTTTGTTTTTGATTCAGGGACCCATACCATCCAGGGAAGGAACCTAATGGCGGTGATTACACCACAAGCTATCAGGGGACATGTTGGCTCTAACACATGACCCAACAACAACTTTGTACGATATTGCCAAATTCCAAAAATGTTTGGGGCCCAGTACTAGAATAAAGCTTCATTCCTTAATAAGGAGTTAAGGCGGGTAGATTCAGGTGGTTCCAGAACTGTGACCTTCCCCATTCCACTAAAGTCACTAATGGCAGATTCTGTGGATGCCTGTTCCATGCTGACGTTCATTCTTAGAGAGAAATGTTGAGGATTGGTAGATGATGGTCCCTGTTTAGAATGAGGTCTGTCGAGAAAGAGTAGGTGTACCACTTCAACTTCACAGAAGTCATTGCAGAGTCCATTTTTTGAATAACTTAACCGGTTCTCAGTAACCTCCACTTTCAGGTATTCTTCATACTTGTTCCACCTAATTCGTTATTAGAATGCTCTATATTTTTGGTCAATTCATGACTCTGATGCTATGGGGACATGGAGATTGATCCCCAAAAGGTCATTCTGGTGTCCACATGAACCCATATACTGTCATGTTCATTGGACATACTATGAATTTTTTAATTGTTTTGTAGAGCCCCTCCTTGAAATTTATTCGAAAGGGATCAACAAAATATAGAATGATTTTTTGCAATCCATTCTCTTGGACCCCTTGTACCCCTGTGATTATTTCTTTGCCAGAGGACATTCCATGATTCATCTGCACGGTTTCATAGATGAGTCCTTTATGCTCCCAAGCGTCCTCATGGCTCAAGTGGTGGGTCTCAAGATAGTGAGACAACTAGTACTTCTAGACATTGAGTCCCCGCTCAAGCCAAAATGTATTCATTTTTACCCCCATCACAAAGGAAAGAAATCCCATGTGTGTTGTCCTATCACTCAGCTAGCACTGGGCGCTCACCCGAGGCACGTGCAGGTGTCGAGTCTCTCTTTTATGTGAGTTTAGTGGGAAACATCATCTATGACCTGATTTTAAGATATTTGAAAGGAAATAAGACATACAGGCATCATAGAGCTTAGAACGGCCTCTAGATCCTTGTAGTCATCCTAGACAAAAGTTCTTAATAGATTATAGAACTTACATCAAAACAGAAAGGAATTTGTACAAGCATTCATACTTAGTTCATAAACATAAATGGAAAGGGGACTATGAAGAAGGATGTATGTATCAGAACCATTAATGCTCATATTCATATCAACTTGGTAACCTCATTACATTCAATAGGCCATAAAAGAATGTCACAGAAAGGTAGACCATAGTCCTACATTATAACTGGACTTATATAACTAGGCCCTCAAAAGAAAATTTATAATTCCCAGCCCTTGATACATCCTTTCCTACCCCTATTTGCCCAAACTGACAGAGTCCTTATACTATTTTTGCAGAGCTCCGCCCTTTGCCTATGTGTTTATATGTGTCTCTTTTACTTCTGCAGGCACTTGTATGTATAGCCTCTTTGATCCACCAACTCATTCTTCTGCGGCCTCAGATCCATTGCCAAGTGTCTGAATGTGGTCCTCCAGGAGAGCATGCTCCTCTAGTCCTGAGCCTCACACCATTCTTTGCCATGATGTCCTTCTAGAAGCCTCTATCATAGGGAATATTCCTTCATGGGCCAACTTGTTGCCAGGCTGACACCTTATCCACTCTGCATGCATAGTTGGGTTATGTTTTCCTCGTATCCTACCCAAAATGCCCAATATGGCTAAGTTCTGGAACCTTGGCTTTGTCCGCGCACGCGCCATTGGTTTCCTTAAACCCTTCCTTAAACTTTTATGAACGCCTTCTCCTAGCATGCCTTTCTTCAACTAGGCCTTGCGTGCCTATGCACCATTTTGTACTTAGCCAATATTTCAGGGGCCCAACATCACCCCACACTACACCTGTTCTCCGCCCATGGAAACACTTCTAAAATGAATAAGGAATCATAGTAGGCTTATGCCTTGGAAAAAGAATAAGGGGATGAAGAATTTGGGAAATAAGAAAGAATGGGACAGTGATGGCATCACTGTAATAAACTAGGAAAATCCTTTTGTAAGTCGGTCTCTAATTTTTTCCAGGCATTGACTTCATTTTGTGCTTTCTGGTAGAGGTTACTAACTAAAGTGCTCACCTCCTCAAAGCTCAACCCATCTCCTTGGGTAGTTATAGCCCTAACTACCCCTTCCAATTGTTTTCCTAGGTCTTCAAGTGCATCCATTCTTCTTGTGATCTATGGGTACATATTCCTTTAACTGGTTTTTAATTGAGTCCCATAAGGCCTCAATAGCTACTGATTTAGTTTCTACCTTGGGTAGGATCCTTTCCTGCTCTGCCTTGTTCCCCTTGTTTTTCTCTTGGAATTCTTTAAGTTCTACTTCATCCTTGGTGACCAACATACTTTCCATTTTGTCCCTGTCCACACAATTATCATACGTAGCCTCAATAGTCCAAGAAGTAATCTTTACATCAGCAACGACCTTGTTGTATTAAGCTATGAGCACCACGACCTTCAATTTATCCTCCTTTTCTAAGCATGTGGCCACCTCTTCTAAAGATTCCAAGGCTAGCGGCTGCCTCTCCATGGTGAGGATTCTTGTATAGTCCTCCAGGAATTCCAGGGTAGATGTATACTTTCCTGCGGGAGGTGCTAGGTCCAGATGCTTTAGCACTATGACAGCTGTAATGGACTCCACCTTTTTGTAAACTTCGCGTACCCTAGCCTTTTCATCCCTTAGCTCACACTGCCACTAGGTGCTGATCAACTTTTCTTGACCTAGCTCCTTTATCCTTGCAGCTAACTCTTTCTCTTTCTTCTCCAGTTCATCCTCCAACTCCTTGATTCTATCATTCCACCCAAAGAGTCTAGCTTTGACCTCAACGAAGACCTTGTTGAGCATGTTGCATAGTTTTTCATCTGAGATCTACTGAGCATTCACTAATGGGTTGTCTCCTTTTGATTCTGGCAATGTTATTGTTACCCCATGGTTTAATTTGAATTTTGGCTCATCAATATGGGACGCAAATGCCCATGAGAGCATCTTCCTTGTCCGTGGGTATGCAACCTCCTTATCAAAAGATGACATTACCACGAGCTCCTCTGATGGAACTATGATTTGGAACCATGTACGCAGTACTTTGTTGGGGTTATTGATATACCCCATCCCTAGCTTCTCCTCCACCGCGTGCTTTCCTCTTGTGTGCGTGCCCTTAGGAATATCTATAGTTAAAGTGGGGCCTCTAGTGCTGCTATGGTCCTTTTCTGTGCTCTCTTCCTTACCCTTGTCCACCACCAGCTCAGCGCCATGTTCCAACCCTTCCTCTACCAAGGTCTCAATGACCTTCTCAGCCTCTTTTTCTACTTCCTTGTTTACCCCTTTCTTCATAGGGCTTGGAGTCCTCTGCTTCTGCGTGCTGATCTCCTCACTTCTTCCTATGTCCTAGGTGCCTTCCCCCTCTTGACTACCCTTACATCGCATGAAACAGAACCCCTTTTCTTCTTCTCTTCCTTCTTCTTTTGAATCATGCACGTCGAAGATGGGTGGCTCTTGATCTCTTCTAGGATCATCTTCTTCACTGCCATCTTCCTCATCGTCATCGTCCTCTTCAACTATGTACCTCTCCAAACTCTAAATTTCTTCTAAGGAGGTCCTCTTCTTCTACCCTCTACTTCTTCCTAACTCGGGGATTCTAGTGTAGGTGACTCTATCTTTTCTTCCTCCGATGAATCCCTTGTCTAACGGCTCTTCTAGCTCTAAAGTCTTCTCTTTGATTATGGACTTATTCTTGGGTGAATACATACTAGTTCTAGCACTTGTCCTAGGGGAACCTATTATATGTGTATCCACTACACTTGGTATCTTCTTTCCTAGTTCCTTTTCCTTCTGCCTGGGTTCGGGTCTTTTCCTACCAATTGGGTCCCTCAAGTATGGATACCTCATTCTCCATATATGCACCCTTCTCAAATTTTGGTCTTATACGGAGGTATAAGCGCGCCACATATCCTCTTGCAATGGGAAAAGTCATGGGTTTCAAAATTTGGACCTCATGTAACATGTACCTCTCCACATATGCGCACTTGTTGGGGTTGACCAACCCTTTGTGCATTTATCTATGGTCTTAGTCCAGATTACCAATGTCTAACCTCAGCTTCTTAGATTCTTTGAACCTGTTTACTCCTACCTGAAAGTGTCAAGATGTTGAAGGCAAAAGGGAGCTTGCATCATGGGCTCCATGTCTCATCTATCAGTTTGAATCTACCTAGGTAGAAATGTTGGTATACAAAAAAACTCAGATCCTCTCCCTTGGTGGATGCTGGTAGTTGTTCAAGGATCCACCATTCTGCCCCAAACACGCATTCCTCAGGCACATATACCATTTCTCCAAGTGTGCCTTATGCACGGCTGTCATAGTGTCACAGGCGTATTTTTCAAATCTCCTCGTGGGTGAGGGGTCTTCAGTAAGGTACTCCCATATGAATTTATCTGATGCATCCAGTACTCTAATCTCTAAAAATACAATGGTTAGAAAGACATTACCAAAAAATTATTTTGTCACCTTCCTTCACGCTGCTGATAATCTCATTTACGATAAATGCAGACAAGTTATAGATGGTGCCCTCCAAAATTTTCCTGCAAACATGCAACCATGCCTTATTAACCTAGGTCCATCTCTCCTCACCATTTATCGTCATTACAAGGTGCGTGGCTATCTTCATCACCCGGGTCCTTGATGTCTATGATATCATAGTACCTCGAACCCTTTTTGTATGCATAGGCAACGACAGTCTCCTTAATTGCCTCCTTGTTGCTTAAGTCATTTTCTAAAACTATCTCCTTCCCAAATGAGGTCTGTGAACTGTGAAATGAGCTGAGGGGTAAGGCACATCTTATGCCAGTGGAAGTAATCTTCGTGCATGTATGCCATCAACCATTGATATAGGTGCTCGGGCTTCTCAAAGTAGGGAAACTCAAAGAGTTGCAATAACCTTGATTTCTCCAACTTGACCTTTACATCATCATTATAAATGGGCAACCCTTTTGGTGTCCTTTTATTTGTTGGGCGTACTAACTCCAGCGCCATATCCTTCTCAATTGTGCTTGAATGGTGATTGTAGTCATTTACAAGACATGGTTCTCAAATGGGGACTCCCACTCCTTCCCCATTAACACTCCATCTGGGTACTACATTTCTACATACCACTATTCATTTGTATTTGCGATAGTTTCTTGTTGTTTGCCCTTGCCCTTGCCCTTCTTAGTTGTGCCAGCTGGTTTCTTGGGTGCCATTTTCTAAGTTCTCTTTATCACTTCAATCACTTCCTGTTACTTTATTCTTCCCCTCCCTCCAACCTTAGATTGTGAACTTGTGAAGAAAAACCACCAAAACTCATGCCCTAGTTCTTCAAACCCTAACTGGGGATAATTCCTTCACAAACAATGCCTTCTCACTTTTTCTCTAATGCTCATGAAATCCCTTCTCTCTAGTTTACAAATCCAAGCTAGTGACTCATGCTCACACTTTTCAAAATTTTCTTCACACGGATCAATTCTGGAAGCACTAATTTGCAAAGGTGCACAAGTGCTTCTTTCTCCTTATACACAAAGTGAATAATGAAATGCCCGAGCCTTTATTTATAGTTTTTCCTACTTTTAAGCATTAAATGCTACTTCACCTACCACCATACTTTTAACATTTAAATTGGTTTTTTTTGAACAAAGCCTGACTTCTACACCCTAACTTATGCCCCCAACTTGCACGGATAATCTTCCAACCTTCTAGCGCACAACCAACCCATCTTGACATGAGACTCTTGCATGTGCGTCACCTGCACTCGAAGTCACTTCTTCTATCATGATTTTTGCTCTCGCTTACCTCATGTTATTTATGCACTTATTCCTTCTTTGTACGTGGGATCTGAAAGTAGCCTTATCTTGACACCAACCATCCTTTTCCACCTTTTCTTCATGCACCTCTTTCAATAGGGATCATTCAACCAGGATTTTCAATACAATCCTCCTTGGCATTTTTACCCACGCTTTCCTTCACATCACTCCCTCCACACTTAAATGATGCAAAACCCTCTACACATTCAAAACCTTCAAAAAGTAACAAGGTTACCTGCACCCAAGGTGCAAAACAAAACAACAATGAGAAAGGGAAACACAAGAAAGGAAATACATAAAGGAAATTCTAAACTATTTGGAAAAATTTCCTTATTTACAAACACCACGAAGCCTTATTTATAGTGGGGGATTCAGCCTACTCCCGTTGAAGTTTCTAGGAAATTTCATTCCATCCAATGCTTGTAACTGGCACGCAACCCTGAATTAAAGATGTACAAGATTATATAGGGACCTAACCAATGGACCTTTAATTTCTAAGGGTGGCGCAGAAACTTAGAATCATACAGTAATACCAACTGCCCAACCTCAAACTTATTGTTCCTAATGTGGCGATCATGCCATGCTTTTTTACTTTTCTTTTTCTGCTATTTGGCTCCACCTGGCAAGTAATCATCTTTCATCCAGCTTCATCAATTCATCAATTCTTTCTTCCATCACTTTCTCATTAGCCAACCCTCCTGTGTGCACACTATTCGCAAAGAAGGCAACATGAACTTAACCGGCCGGACAACTTCCGTGCCAAACACCAATTGAAATGGTGTGGCTTTGTTTATCCTTTTATAAGTCATCCTATAAGCCCATAATATGGCTGATACCTTATTATCCCAATCTTGTCTTCTGACATCACAAATCTTGGTCAGGGTATGACTCAGTATCTTGTTAAATGCTTCTGTGGTTCCATTGGCTTGTGGGTGATAAGGTGTAGTCCTGTGATGGGCCACCATGAACTCTATTAATAGGATCCTCACAGTATCATTCAAGAAACATGTACCCCCTATCGTTGGTTAAACTTAAACAACATCCATACCTTGTGATAATGTTTTCCCCATAAAAAACCTTACTGTTGTAGTTGTTGTGCAGTCTTTAGTTGGGGTTGTCTCTACCCACCTTGTCAAATAGTCTATGTAAGTGATTATGTAGCATCATCTAGTCCTACGCGCTACTGGTGTAATAGGGCTTACAAATTCTATTTCTCATTTCTCAAAAGGTTCAGCGCTAGGGATAGGGTGCAAAGGAATTTCATCTCTTCTTCCTTGCTTGCCAACACACTGACAGTGGTCACACACTTTACAATAGTACCTTGCAATCCTTATACAGGGTTTCCCACCATAAGCTTTCCATTAATATCTTATGTACAGTGGTGTCACCTGCATAATTTCCACCTGCAGTTCCTCCATGTGCTTCCTCTATGATGGAGAGGCGCTCATGCTCTAGCACACACTTGTGCATAACATCATCATGCCCTAATTTGTATAAGTACCCCCATTGATCAACATGTAGGGTGCGATGTGTTATGACTAGTTACTTCTTCTTTAATGTCTTCATCCCTTCCAACACCACACCTTCCTTTAGAAACACTACACTTTCCTCCAAATACGAGGCTGCACGCCACAACCTAAATAATTGCAGTTCTAGCATAGTCTCTTCAATGCTTTGTGCGTCCTCCCCTAAGTCAATTCTTGACAAATGATTAGGTCCAAAATTACTCTTTCCAGGATTCACAACTACTGTGAACTAAAACTCTTGAAATAATAGCACCCACTAACATATGCACCCATGTAAAATGGGCTTGTTCACCAAGAACTTTAACACCATGTGGTCAGTGTAGAAGATAAAGGGGGTTACCAACAGATATTGTCTAAACTTTTGAAACACGTAGATCATTGACAATGCCTCGTGCTTGGTCATAGTATAATTATGTTCTGATGGTGTCAACTTCCTGCTTGTAAAGCATAAGGGATGATCAAAAAATTTCCTCACCAGGTTGTGCACACACTTCCCCAATGGCTGTTCTAGAGGCATCCACATGAACATGGAAGGGCTTATCCTAAGAGGGAAAATGTAATATAGGTGCGCAGTGACAAGCCTATCCTTTAATGTGTCAAATGCCTTCTATTGTGCCTCTCCCCAATGGAAGGAACTTTTATGTTTGAGAAAATCTTCTAAAGGTGCTACGATCTTAGCATACCCTTTAATGAATTTCCTGTAATAACCGGTATGCCCAAGAAACCTATGCACTGCACTTTAACTAGCTGGCTCCCCCAATCCGACAATAACTACAACCTTAGCAAGATCCACTAACAATCCCTCCTTACATATGAAATGCCCCAATAACATTCCAAAGGGGGTAGAAAAGACACATTTCTTAATGTTGAGGGATATCGTTAGCTATTGACACCTCTCAAACATCAGCCTCAAATTGTCACAATGGTCTTTTACTAGCCCATATATCATCTAGTCATCCAGATAGACCTGGAGAAACTTATGGATGAAATCCTGGAATTCCTGTACAACTATGCGCGAAAAAAAAACAGGCGCATTCATCAACCCAAAGGGCATGACTGTGTATCCAAAACTTCCCCATTCAGTGGTGAAAGTTGTCTTCTCCTGGTCTTCCTTTGCAATCTGAACTTGGTTGTACCCTAAAAACCCATCCGTAAAGGAATATATTTTACACCTAGTGACTGTTATCCAAAGTTCACCCCCAGGGTAAATTTTTGATAACATGCATTAGATTACTCAATCCCGAGAAAGTATGTTGATTCAAGGGAAAAATCATGTTTCTGGGGTCCCCTCGGGTTCTTTCTAACTCCCCTGTCCAAGAAGAAAACCCAACAAGTTTTAAAAATGTAAAAGCCAAGCTTGGTGCCGAAATACAGAAAAAAAATCGGCTAAGTCCTAGTCCAGGCAGTCCTTGGGACAGTTGGGACGTCGGGGCACAAATCGGCCAAAAAGCCGCCAGGCGGTTTGCACAGCATCCAGGACAGTTGGGACATCGGGACGCACGGGGCACGAAAAGCCGAACCGGCTGAAAAAATGAAGAAAATTGCCTAATTCTTCATTTCGCGCAATCTGGGACAGTTGGAACAAAAGTACGCGCGGGACATGGATCGGCCGGTTTGGCGCAAGTCAGTCCATTTCGGGTGGTTCGGAGATATTTGTCCCAAGCAGTCCGAGACAGTTGGGAAAAAAGTACGCGGAGGACGGGAACAGGCCGATTTGGCTGAAACAAGAGACTTTCATCTGGGATAGCCGGGCCAAAGGTACGCGAGGGACGCGTGGGACATGAAAACCTGAAAGAGCCGAGAGCAAATCAAATCTCGCCACGTGTCTTCACCTCGTCGGCCCAGTGGGAAAATTTTGAAAAATTTTCCAAAGGCAAAAACAAAAGGGAAATGGTCGGGAAGGGCCCGCGTCCAATGAAATCATGCCATGTGGCACTTGAGTGGCGGAGCGCGGGGGAGAAATGGGAAATTTTCCCAAAGTGAAAAATACCAAATTTTCGAAGGACAAAGTGCGCCCCTCAGGCCCAAGCCAATAATATAGTGCCACGTGTCCAAGTGGCAAGAAATTAAGGAAGGGCCCGAAAGAAATTTTCAAAGGATGAGCCCGCAGATGAATCAGAGCCTGACACATGTCATCCAAGTGGCAGAGCGTGAAAAAAATTCAAATATTTTCCTGCTGATCCGTTTTGGCCTGTTTTTTCCCTAAATCTTCAGATCGCCATAACTTTTGATTCAGAGCTCGGATTTTCGTGTTCTTTATATCAATGGAAAGTTGGTGAAATTCTCTACACGATTCAAGGGTCAATCTTTCATTTTGGTTCAGTTTGGAGAGGGAAAATCAAGGAACATCTCTGGCGCGTGGTAATGGCTAGAACTGACGTTTCAACAACCAACTTTAATGCAAAATACAGTTCGCCGCTTTTGCTAGGGTTCTCACCCACCGCCATAATGAGATGAGTTAAATGCAACCTAGAAGTGGTTGGGGTAGATCTAGATTTCCTCTCTCTTCCCTCTCTCATTCTTCCTATAAATTGTAAGGAGGGGCTTCTTTCCAAAGGTCGAACATTCTTGTTTTGCCCCTCCCTTCTTCTCTTTGACAGGTGAATTTGTGGAGTTCAAACCTCCCATTTAAAACTGTAATGCAATCGTTCCTCTTGGAATTTTGTAGTGTATTGTATAGACCTTTGGAGCAAGTAATGCATGTCTGTGGATGATTCTCAACCCTCTCTGTGTTCATTTGCATCCTCTTGATCTTTCACTGCAAATTTTGTTCTTGCATCACATTTGAATGGTTTGTGTTTATTGGCAAGATAGGTGTTCTTCATTCCTCGGTGCATCACCTCTGTTAGCTTAGGTTTATTTTTATGCATCTTCTTACCCTGTCTCATTGGCAAGTTAGATTAGGTTTTGAGTAAACCCTATGCGTTTTGTGTGCATCTGAATAGAGGAATAAGAACCAGCCTTCTCTGGAGATTCATTTCTCATTTTTGCAAGTCCCACACTTGGAGAAAGGATTCCATGTTGTGCAATCACACTGGATGCTAGTATGATCAAACTAGAAATCTGATCAACATCCAGGGGTGCTGTGATTTTGCACCAATAGTTTTGGCACGCCCGGTGGGACCTTAGAGGTCTTTACTTTCATTGCAACAAGATCGATGTGCACTTGTTGTAAGTTCCAGCTTTGAAGGGGCTTTAAAATCACACATCTGGAGACTCCAAAAGAGGCATAATCCGTTTGTTTTAGCAGTCCAAGCCTGGAAAATTTATGAGAAGAATACAGACCAGGTCAAGAACTAGGGAGGAAGAATCGTTTGTTTATTTGCACCTATCTCCAAGAAGAGAAAGAAGGGGAAGGAGAGCTCAAAGATCACCATCTCCACCTAACAGAACTCTCTCTACACCTCCACCTGGTAGACCTTTCGTCCAATCAACAAGGGTTCTCAGGCTAATCAGAATGGTGCAACCACCAAATCCCTTTGTCAATTTCACTGGCAGTAGCCCACTTTCCCTCAATGCACAGAATCCAATTCCAATTGCAGCGTTGAAGAACATTCCATTTTTCACTGGAGAAAATCATACCACTCCTGGTGATCATGTCAAAGACATTGCTAACGTCTGTGCAATCCATGAGATAAATGAAATGGATGTGGCTGTCAAATTGTTTGCATCTTCATTCAAAGGGAAGGCATTGCAATGGTTCAGGAGCCTTGCAGTTGGTTCTATCACAAATTGGAATCAGTTATGCATAGTTCTCCATGAGCAGTTTGGGGAAAAGGGAGACAATTTGTCTCTACTAGAACAATTGACAACTATCAAGAGAGCTCCCAATGAGCAGCTGATTGATTCAACTTCAGATTTCAAAGGTCTTGGGAGAGGATTCCAGTGGCAGTAAGGCTAGCAGCAGAAGGTGTTTTTCTATACTATCTAAAGGATTTGAATTCTGATATTTCTATGTTAATTCAATCTATGGGAGGCACAACCTTACCTGTTGCTTATAGCATTGCCATTAGAGCTGAAAACTGTCTTATTCAAGCTGGTAAACTGGCTCCTAGGCCTCCCATGCCCTTGTATCCAAACTTAGAAAATCCAAGCACTAGTCAATCACCTACTTTGGCTCCTATTCCCACTCCTAGAAATCAAAGTTCAAATGAAACTTCTACTTTATCCTCTAGTGCTTCAAATGAACTCCAAGAGGTCATGAAATAGTTGCAAAATTTGGGAAATGAGCTGGATACTATCAAAAGACAGCAAGCTCAAGGATTTAGACCTTCTTACCAGCCCCAAGCTCAGCTTAACAGGCAGCCATACCAACCACAAATGCCTCCTAATCCAGCTGCAAATATAAATCAAACAAGGCCTCCTGCCAATAGACCATTTCAGCCCTATAATCCAAATGCCATATCTGCCTCTAAGGCATTGGTGCCAACACAAAACAACATTTCCTAGGAGTATGATTGGTGTTTTCCATGCAATGAACCTCATAACCAATCCATGTGCTTCAATGGTGTTTTGAATCAAGCATTAATGGTGACAACCACTGATGTGGAGGGTGAGGGCAGTCAAGGAAACAGGCAACAACAAGAAACATTCCAACAGTAATCAGCCCCAAATGACACCACATTGGTAAATTGGCAAGCAGAGGATTTTTGTGGCATGAATCAGGTAGTTTCTCAAGGTGTTGCAGCCAATACAAGGTCAAAAAGAAGAAACTTAGGGGAAGAGCAGCCATTAGCTCCAACCAATCCACAACCTTCCATGGCCCCACAAATGGTTGACAAGCAAAATCCAATTGTAAATGCACAAGGGCAGCCAAGAACAGCTCCTAGGCCAACTCAGATACCAGTTGTTGTTGCCCACGTGCAAGGAGTGAATATGCAAACCAAGGGACAACAAAGAGATCCTTCATCACCGTTCAGTATCATTGATCAGATGAAGAAAACAAGTGTCAACATATCAATGTGGGAATCCCTGTCTATCCCAGGCCAAAGAGATTTGTTACAAGCTGCCATGAAGGACTGGTCAACTTCAAATCAACAGGTCCAAATGCAAGAGAAGGTAATCACAAATGCTGCCCAGCCTGAAGGAAATCATGGAGGACAGCAAGGTAAAATGTTGAATCCCCCTCCATTTTATATTTCATTGATCATAGGAGACAAGTTGGTACATAATTGCATGATTGATTCCGGGGAAAGTAGCTCAGTGATGCCCAAGCAAATAGCTGATCAGTTAGGGCTTCAATATGAAGTCATCTCCAAGGGTGTAGTGCAATTAGACGGGACAGTAGTGACAACGGTTGGAGTAATCAAAGGTTTGAGCCTCACACTGCATGCATGTCCCAACGTAATAGTGTTATAAGATGTGTCAATCATAGACCTGCCACCACTCTTTGCATTGTGCTTGTCAAGAGACTTCACTGCTAAAATCGGAGGTTATCTTTTGGCGGATTGGTCACACATGTTGTTTAGAACAAGGTATGGAACTAAGGCCACAATCAAGTCTAAACCTATTGCAAACTTTCACATTGAGCCTTACACTACAAGCCAAATCAATACCAACTATTCAGCGTTTGATCAAGAAGATTATCCAAGCACTGATGAAACTGACACCAAGGTAGGAGGCATCCCAAATCTAACTCTTGATGAATGGGCAAACAAGGTGCATGCTTTTGATCCTTATCAAGAAATAGAAGAATCTGAGCTGGGAGTCTATTGTATACATTCAAAGAAAGTCAGCCTATTCCTAGCATCACCAAGCCAGATCATAAGGACAAGAATGAAGTATGGCAATTGTTCTTTGATGGGTCAAGAAGTAGACAAGGTGCAAGAGGAGGAGCTATGCTCATTTCACCACAAGGTATAAAGTATTACTCATCCTTCCATTTTCAGTTTTCTTGCTCAAACAATACAGCTGAGTATGAAGCCTTAATTCATGGACTGCACTGGGAAAAAAAGAAATGCATCAGGAATTTACAAGTATTTGGTGATAGTAAGCTGATCGTAAACCAAGTTAAGGGGCAGCATGCTGTCAAGAATAATCTGCTCAAGTGCTACAAAAATTGGGTATGGGATGTTATGGAATATTTTAAAGCTTTTAGCATCAATTCCATCCCAAGAAAAAAGAATGAAGCAGCGGACAGGCTGGCAGCAATTGGGGCTGCATTTGATGTTGTAGAAAATATCAAAAGTGAGAAACCTCAACCTCATATCAAATTTGTTGTGAGACCAGCTGTTCTAGATAACAACACAAGCTGGCAAGTCTTCGAGAATGATCAGCAGATTGTTAATTTCCTGCAAGAAGAAGCTGAGTTCTCAGCTAGAACTCAGGATAGGTTAGAGCAGCAGTATGGGGATCAAGTAGTGCAGCTACAGACAAACAAGCTTCCCAAGGGTTTAGTAACATTGGAGTCTATCTTCAACCCTAACGACCAGTTCTGTAAGGAAAATACTAACATACAGGTCAAGAGAGATGATTCAGAGTCAATTCTAGTTCAGGAAGGAAAAACACTTCAAATTGGTAAAGTGGCCACTGAGTAGGAAAAATCAGATTTCATACAGCTTTGCCAAGAATTTCCAGATGTCTTCGCTTGGAGCTATGAAGACTGAGAGGATTCGATCTGAAGTTGGCACAAAATACCATAGAATTGGATCCAGATGCTAAGCACATCAGGCAGAAGCAGAGACCAGTCAACCCTCACATTGAACCTCTAATGAAGAAAGAGCTAAACAAGCTAATAAAGGCAAGCATTATAATCCCAATCAAACACTCAAGCTGGGTTGCAAACTTGGTTCCGGTCAGGAATAAGAGTGGAGAAATCAAGTTATGTGTTGACTTCCAAGACCTCAATAGGGCATCTCTCAAAGACCATTACCCACTTCCTTCGATGGAACAAATATTGCAAGTAGTATCCGGTTCAGAGAGATTCTCTCTCCTAGATGGCTACTCAGGGTATAATCAGGTGATGGTGAAAGAAGATGACCAGTTCAAGATGGCTTTCACCACCAAATGGGGGACCTATGGCTACAAGAAGATGCCATTTGGGCTATCAAATGCTGGAGCCACTTTCCAAAGGGCAATGGATATGGCATTTAAGGGGTTGATCAATAAAATAGTTCTGATATATCTTGACGACATCACTGTATTCTCAAAAAATGTAGTGGATCACCTTTTTCATCTGAGACAGGTATTTCAAAGGTGTAGAAGATTTGGGGTATCATTGAATCCCAAAAAATGCATATTCTTGGCTCATGAGGGAAAACTTCTTGGCCATATTGTTTCAAAGGAGGGATTGATGATTGACCCAGAAAGAATTGAATCAATTCGAGTGTTGCCATTGCCAAGTCATAAGAAGGCTCTTCAAAGCTTCTTAGGAAGGATCAATTTTGTCCGCAGGTTTGTTCCAAACTTTGCAGCTCTCGTAAAACCAATAACACTGATGTTGAAGAAGAGCATGGCATTTAAGTGGACATCTGAAGGCAAGGCAAGTTTTGAGGCAATAAAAGAGGCTATATCTCAAGCTCCAATTCTCGTCAATCCAAACTTCTCCAAGGATTTCATGCTATACGCCTTTGGTGGTGGAGACACAATTTCTACAATCCTGGCACAACAAAACAAAGAAGGATTAGAACAACCGGTTTCTTTCTTCAGTCAAGGCTTGGAGGAATACGAAACTAGGTACTCTTTCATTGAAAAGCATGTACTTGCAGTGATCAGGAGTTTAAAGAAATTCAAGCACCTAGTCTCAAACAACAAGATACAATTATTGGTCTCTCATGCGGGAGTCAGGGACTTCCTTCTAAACAAGGATTTGAATGAGAAACGTGCAGGATGGATAACTCATGTCATGGAATATGACATCAAGATCAAGGTCACCAAACTAGTACGTGGGAAGGGACTATGCGAACAACTAGCCTTGAGTCAACAAGTTGAAGCAGGTAATGAAAAATAGGCTGTCTTGGTACTAAAGGATGGTCAAGAGCAGGAAAATGATGATGTGCCCACTCCCTGTTGGACTCAAAATATGATACACTTCCTACAGACAGGCCTATGCCCTCCAGAAATGAGCAAAGCAAAGAGGAGATACTTCAGATTACAAGCCATTCCGTATGTACTCATTAATGGTATCTTATTCAAGAAAGACATCCATGGTGTTCTATTAAGATGCATTGGAACAGGTCAAGTTGAGAAGATCTTACATGAGTTCCATGACGGGGAAGCAGGAGGCCACTTTGCTCCATGAGTGACAGCTCTCAAAATCATGAAAGCTGGTTACTATTGGCCTACTGTGTTCAATGATTGCTACTCATGGGTCAAGAAATGTAGGAAATGTGCATTCTTCACGAGGAAAGAAAGGTTAGCAGCGCTGCCCCTTCATCCAATTTCAGTGGATCAGCCATTCATGCAATGGGGATTGGACTTCATTGGGGTTATCAATCCCAATTCAAGTCAAGGCCACAAGTGGATTCTTACGGCAACAGACTATTTCACCAAGTGGACCGAAGTAGTGGCACTCAAGGAGGCAAATGAATCTAATATCTTAGATTTCTATGAAGGGATAGTCACGAGGTTTGGTGCCCCTGCCACTATCATATCAGACAATGCATTGGCATTCCTTAGCACAAAGATCACTGAATGGGCTGTCATGAATTGTGTGTATCTCAGCACTTCATCGAACTATTACCCTTAGGGTAATGGACAGGCAGAGTCCACGAACAAGAATTTTCTAAGGATCATCAGAAGAACTCTAGATGAAAACCAAAGGACATGGCATACCAAGCTAAAATCAGCATTATGGGCTGACAGGATAACACCAAATAGGTCTACAGGTAATTCTCCCTACAAATTGGTCTATGGGAAAGAGGTAGTATTGCCTATATCATTAGAATTCCCAGCATTGGAGCTCATGAAGCAGTTGGAGTTGTCTGAGTTCAAACCAATGGAGGCCAGGTACGTAGAGTTGATGGAAATGGAATAAATAAGAGAACATGCAATTCTAATGATTGAAAAGGATCAGACCTTAGTAAAAAGATGGTTTGATAAGAAGGCAAGAGCAAGGACCTTCTAGGAAGGGGACCTAGTCCTGAAATGGGATGCAGATCAGGTAAAACCAGGAAGGCATTCCAAGTTCGATGCCATTTGGAGTGGCCCCTACATGGTCACGGGATGTAAAAGTAGTGATGCCTTCCAATTGTCTACATTGGATGGAGAAGAACTCTCGATTCCGGTTAACGGAATCTATCTTAAATATTGCTACTAAAAGGAAAAGGTTTACCCTTGTAAATATTAGATTAGTTTTCCATTCCTCTAAGTGCTTATGCACATTGTACTACTGTTAGAGTAGTTTTTATTTCCCTAAGTGCTTGTGCACATGTCCGATTGCTTCTAGTAAGTGCATGTTTACAGTCTATCGAGCTCCTGGAAAAGAATTTGCAGCCGCAGGGAAGACTAGCTCAACAAATGTTGCATGGCTCAAGAATACAGGCTTTCAAATTTCACAATCAGCTGAGAGATTATCAAACAGAATCCATGCCCAATGGATTGTTACAAGAAGTTGTTCATTCTTCATCTGACAGGCAAATAACCCCGCTGAGTCGCCAAAATTTTTATCCAAAATTCACCCCCAGGGTAAATTTTTGATAACATGCATCAGATTACTCAATCCCGAGAAAGTATGTTGATCCAAGGCAAAAAATTGTGTTTCTGGGGTCCCCTCGGGTTCCTTCTAACTCCCCTGTCCAAGAAGAAAACCTAGCAAGTTTTAAAAATGTGAAAGCCAAGATTGGAGCTGAAATATAGAGAAAATCGGCTAAGTCCTAGCCCAGGCAGCACTTGGGACAGTTGGGACGTCGGGGCGCAAATCGGCCAAAAAGCCGCCAGGCGGTTTGCGCAGCATCTGGGACAGTTGGGACATCGGGACGCGTGGGGCGTGAAAAAATGAACCAGTTGAAAAAATGAAGAAAATTGCCTAAGTCTTCGTTTCACGCAGTCTGGGACAGTTGGAACAAAAGTACGCACGGGATGCGGATCGGCCAGTTTGGCGCAAGTCAGTCCATTTCGGGCGGTTCGGAGATATTTGTCCCAGG
Source organism: Taxus chinensis (assembly GCA_019776745.2). NCBI lineage: Eukaryota > Viridiplantae > Streptophyta > Pinopsida > Cupressales > Taxaceae > Taxus > Taxus chinensis. The sequence continues at coordinate 724,331,905 of CM034152.1, read as the reverse complement.
CAGTCCGAGAGAGTTGGGACAAAAGTACGCGGAGGACGCGAACCGGCCGATTCGGCTGAAACAAGAGACTTTCGTCTGGGACAGCCGGGCCAAAGGTATGCGAGGGACGCGTGGGACGCGAAAACCCGAAAGAGCCAAGAGCAAATCAAATCTCGCCACGTGTCTTCACCTCGTCGGCCCGACAGGAAAATTTTGAAAAAATTTCCAAAGGAAAAAACAAAAGGGAAATGGTCGGGAAGGGCCCGCATCTAATGAAATTGTGCCATGTGGCACTTGAGTGGCGGAGCGCGGGGGAGAAATGGGAAATTTTCCCAAAGTGAAAAATGCCAAATTTTCGAAGGACAAAGTGCGCCCCTCAGGCTCGAGCCAATAAAATAGTGCCACGTGTCCAAGTGGCAAGAAATTAAGGAAGGGCCCGAAAGAAATTTTCAAAGGATGAGCCCGTGGATGAATCAGAGCCTGACACGTGTCATCCAAGTGGCAGAGCGCGAAAAAAATTCAAATATTTTCCCGTTGATCTGTTTTGTCCTGTTTTTTCCCTAAATCTTCAGATCGCCATAACTTTCGATTCAGAGCTCGGATTTTCGTGTTCTTTATATCAATGGAAAGTTGGTGAAATTCTCTACACGATTCGAGGGTCAATCTTTCATTTTGGTTCAGTTTGGAGAGAGAAAATCAAGGAACATCTCTGGCGCGTGGTAATGGCCAGAACTGACGTTTCAACAACCAGCTTTAATGCAAAATACAGTTCGTCGCTTTTGCTAGGGTTCTCACCCACCGCCATAATGAGATGAGCTAAATGCAACCTAGAAGTGGTTGGGGTAGATCTGGATTTCCTCTCTCTTCCCTCTCTCATTCTTCCTATAAATTGTAAGGAGGGGCTTCTTTCCAAAGGTCAAACATTTTTGTTTTGCCCCTCCCTTCTTCTCTTTGACAGGTGAATTTGTGGAGTTTAAACCTCCCATTTAAAACTGTAATGCAATCGTGCCTCTTGGAATTTTTTAGTGTATTGTATCGACCTTTGGAGCAAGTAATGCATGTCTTTGGATGATTCTCAACCCTCTCTGTGTTCATTTGCATCCTCCTGATCTTTCACTGCAAATTTTGTTATCTGTGCATAATCTTGCATCACATTTGAATGGTTTGTGTTTATTGGCAAGATAGGTGTTCTTCATTCCTCAGTGCATCACCTCTGTTAGCTTAGGTTTATTTTTATGCATCTTCTTACCCTGTCTCCTTGGCAAGTTAGATTAGGTTTTGAGTAAACCCTCTGTGTTTTGTGTGCATTTGAACAGAGGAATAGGAACCAGCCTTCTCTGGAGATTCCTTTCTCATTTTTGCAAGTCCCACACTTGGAGAAAGGATTCCATGTTGTGCAATCACACTGGATGCTATTATGATCAAACTAGAAATCTGATCAACATCTAGGGGTGCTGTGATTTTGCACCAACAGTGACTCCCTCAAAAATTTCTTCAGTGAAGGGGGTTGGAAAAGGATCGATGACACAAACTATGTCCAGCTCCCTGTAATCCATGCATATCCTAATCCATCTATCCTTCTTGATGATGATTACCATTGGACTTATCCATTCTGATTCTTCCACAGCTACAATGATCCTAGATGCTATCATTTTCTCTATTTCTTCCTTTACCTTCACACATAAATTTGGATTCTTCCGGTGGGGTCTCTTCCTGACCAGGCATGCACTGTCCTTTAGCTTTATCCTCATCTCCCCCAAGGAATGGTGGATGCCTTTGAGCTCATGGTACCCGCGTGGAAATAAATCTTCAAATTCATCCAATAGATCAATGATCTTAGAGACTTCCTTCTCTGACTAGTAACCTCTAATGATAGCATCCTTAGGTTCTTCTCCTGATATGATGTTAACCTTTTTGTTTTTTAAAGGTTCATGGTAGGCATGCGCACAAGTATCAGCACTGTCCAATACCTTGTACGTCCCTACAGAATGGTTAACATCCAATATTTCTACTTCCTCCCCATCAATCACATATACAAGCTTTCCTTTCTCCGTTTTCAAACATGCATGCTCAAACTGAACCTCCTTTGTTTCCTCTTCTTCAAAGTGCACCTCCAAACCTAGCTCACCGAACAAGTCCAATAGCCTATCTTCTACCATGGCACTATCCCCCATGGTAAGGCACTTGACAACCTATAATTCCTTATCAACTGATGGCTTGATACTTTGATACTCGAATGTCTAAACTAGATCAGCCGCTAGTTCTTTCCAATTCACTGTTTGGCGGTGTGTCTCAAAATTTATGTTCTATGTGCACGCACAACCCTGTAGTGTAGAATACAGTTTGTGCACCTAGAGGGACGGTGGCAAAGCTTCTGCACCTTCTCTCCAGGTCTTCTCATAGGCTTGGACATGGAAAGGGGTGGGTTCCTTACCATGGTAGTCCTTGATGGCGGTGGGCGCATTGTTTCTAGAAAAATGGATAGAAAAGGCAATTCTCACCTTGCGCCATTCCAAGAGATAATCCTAATGTTTTTCCCACTAGTGCATAGCATTTCCTAGTAGGACATAACTTAACATCCCTTTTCTTTCATTTTCCTCCTTCCACTGATCTTCCATTCTCTCCAAAAATACCTCAGGGTGGGCTCCTCTTGAGTACTTAGGTAGCTCTTTCCCTCTTAGGCACCGAACTATGCGCACCTTCGTCACCTTTGTCACCAATCCTCTTAAATGTCATTTGATCAATTCGTAGGTCCCATGCACCCAATTATCACATGCTAGACTAGTGGTGTCACTGACCGACTGAGCATCTTCAAACTGGATAACTTCGTCGGTGGGATGGATTATTTCTGGATCCCTGATTGAGCGCACATATATTCTATCCAGGTGCTCTTCTCCCAAAGGTTCAATATAGGGTGTTGACTTCCCATCAGCCAGGGGTATGATGACTTGTTCCTCCTTATTTTCAAAGCTGATGTACCCTTTGTTAAACCGAAGATCCAAATTGTTCTTGTAACACCATGGGCACCCAAGTAGTGTTGGGAAAATTTTCACCTTGGTGAGCACCAAGACTTCGAAGTCCCCAATAAACTTGGCTCCCTGAATGGTGATAGATGCATCCTTTAAAACACCGATAGGCATTGCCTTTTTTTGTTTGCCATATACAGCACATTTGAAGATGGCTGTAATGTAGGCCATGCCATTTGATGCCATGCATTCAAGGTCAAAACATTGACTTTCGTGCCTGTGTCAATGAGGATATTACTCAGCAGCCATCCATCTACTACTACATTTAACGTGATCTCCCTATCATATTCAAGGTTGTGAGGGGGGAGGTTTGCATGCAAGACCTTCCTCTCACACTCTTTTCCAGTGCGTGGTACCTTCTCCCTCAACCATGCCCCTAGCAAGGGAATCACATTCTCTTGCCTTAGCATTTTACATACTTCCTTGACCTCAACCAGGTCATCTCTTGATGCCTCGACCTTCCTTCTTCGCTCCTCCCTCCTAGACTGCTCCCTTAGACACTAGATTTCTCCTTGTAAACTCCAAATGGCGTCCATGGTATCTTGATATACCTCCTTCTGATGAGCAAGATCCGGGTACTTTCCATGTACCACTTCTTCTCTTGAAACTAGAGTCCTCTACCTTGGTATTTCCTTTGCGCGCACGACCTCTTCTCTTGTTGTTACTTAAACATGTTATAAGTCTACGTCACGTGTTACCAGTGGCATCCATTGTGTGTCTATCTTCTTAATGCTTACCATTACAGTGCCCTTGTCTTTTTGTTGATGTTGATTCATGTGCTCAAACAACTCAGGGCACTCCTTATACTTGTGTTTCTTCCCACACCATGAGCACTGCAATAGGTCTGGGCACTCTCATTTATAATGCTATGTAGATCCATACTTAAAATAGGTTCCACATGGGAAATAAATTCTTCCTCTATGGTTACCATGACCACATAATTCTCCACAAAATCCCCTTCCACGCATGCCTCCATCTGCATGCTTCTCATAACGATGATCATCACCTTTAGAACTGCTAAAAATGCTGGTCTATATCACCCCATGCTCAATGACCTCGTGGATCTGGTCAATAATCCTATAGTCCTTAGTATCATGGTTCATAGAGGTGTAGATCTTATAGTAGTAGGACACATTCTTCCAAATTGTGCACTGTAACAAGGGGCGTCTACTTGCATCATGGTCCCCATGGAAAATCTCACAGTCTACTCCTACGGCGCGTACTGTCTTCTGGGGGTAACTATCCTTGACATGCCCCTCTACTTCACAATCTATACACCATAAACCACTATGAGTCTCATGGGCCGAGCTCATAGACAACTTCTCTAACTGCTTAGCCATAGCAGCAATCTGAGCCTCCAAAAATGGACTAATACTAGTATCAACACTTCTAACAGCCTCGACATGTAGAGAAGCTTCTAACACCTCACGTGGGTCTATGAAAGTTTTATGAGATAAGGCCTTTCTAAAAGGCATGATCAACCCTCCAAAAAACCACTGATCATGCTGTGAAGGGTGAATATCATATGATAATTTAGATAAGATAGTTTTAAAGTGCCCATCATATTCCCGCACACTCTCTGTCATTCCTTGTTGAATCTCCTTCAGGGCGATGATGCTCTTCTATTCAAACTCAGGTATTTGAAATTCTGCCAAGAAAGCGTTCTTTAAAGTAGTATAATCCACCACTATTTGATGAGGGTCATATTTTCCTATACCAGCTATGGGCGCACCCCTACAACGTCATTGTAAAATGACTAGCCTTCCACGCCGAGGTTGTGATCCCCTTTGCACACCATAGAATTTGACACTTGTGAACATGTTCTACAACATCTTCAATACCTCTGTAATCTAGAGAATGTAAATACATCTCAAAGAAGACTTGAGGGGGTTGTTGGGGCCCTTGTCCTCCTAAGCCAGAGCCTTGGTTCCCTCCGGTGTTTCCTCCACCACTGGATCCACCAGATCCACTAGGTCCTATGCCTCCTAAGCCACCAAATCCACCAGAACCACCATGTCTTGTCCCTCCTGACCCACCAGATCCACCAGGTCATGTAGTGGTCTTGCCAAGTGTTCCCAAAGTTCCACTAAACTGTGCCCTGACAGTCTGTGATATTTCCCCACTACCACTAGTGTACCCCACGCCACTCCCAGACGTAAGACCAAGGGCTTGTGTACTTGCTCCTTACCCAAAAATTCCTTTGACTACTGGAATATGCATAGCCATAGAAGTGGGAAACAAAAAATTGTAACTCTTAGGCATAGACCTATCACTTCCACTAACACCAAGTGGGTCAACGATACTTCTTCCTTGATCTAGAAAACCAAGCGCCAAGGTTTGGTCATTGGGTGGGTTCAAATACGTGCCAATGACTCTTCTCTCAACATGCAATGAACTCTCATCAGAAGTTGAAGGGGTCTCTCTTACGCGCTTACCAAGATGGGGTAGCACAAATTGCTCAGGTTCCACGTCTTCCACATGAACCTCAACTCCTGCCTGTAACATCTACCTCCATAGATCCATCACACTTACAACCTCACATTATCTAGCAATCTCCCTTTCACGTGCCTCACTATACTTGAGTCGCCTCTCCTCTCTTTCTTTCTTCGTTGTGATACCTACCATCTTCCTCCACCCTAGCTTCCTCACCCAACACCTAGAATGGTTTATCCGGCCATTGGAAATGCCTCTAAAATCAAAGTAACAATCAAGATCTTCATTGCTAGAGGGATAGAATGTAGAAATAACCCTCTGGGATCTTGCAGAAACTCAAACTCAATAGCTTTCAAATAATAATATATAGAAACAACATACTTTAGAGTGTATCTTACCAACACACCTTTCCACCAAAGATCCACAACACGAGTCCACGTCATATCTGCATCCTACAGCCTCTAGTATTCTTCTTAGCTCCACGCGTGTGATCTATAATGCCAGTTTGATCTAGACACATATGCTAAGAGCCATTCATAGAGTTCTACTGGGAAGCAATAAAAAAATGTCTCATACAAATCATGGTAGAGGTTCTCTTCTACCCGCCTACGTGCATCAAACTTAGGTCCAATGCTGAATCTCTGAGAAAATTTATCCTTCGTGCTCTTGAACCATGATTTAACAATTTCCAGAGTTAAACATTTTGTCATTACTCATTACACACATCATGATGTATGCCATTTCCCACTACAACTTCAAAAAGAGGTCCCGGAAATGGAACCAAAATTTAGTCATTTTTACCCCCATCACAAAGGAAAGAAATCCCATGTGCGCTGACCTATCACCTAGTGGGCGCTGGGTGCTCACCTGAGGCACACACGAGTGCCAAGTCTCTTGTTTATGTGAGTTTAGTGGGAAACATCATCTATGACCTGAGTTTAAGATATTTGAAAGGAAATAAGACATACAAGCAGCATAGAGCTCAGAATGGCCTGTAAATCCTTGTAGTCATCCCAGACAAAAGTGCTTAATAGATTATAGAACTTACACCAAAACAGAAAGTAAGTTGTACAAAAATTCATACTTAGTTCATAAACATAAATGGAAAGGGACTATGAAGAAGGATGTATGTATCAGAACCATTAATGCTCATATTCATATCAACTTGGTAACCTCATTACATTCAATAGGCCATTACAGAATTTCACAGAAAGGTAGACCATAGTCTTGCATTATAACTGGACTTATATAACTAGGCCCTCAAAAGAAAATTTATAATTCCCAGCCCTTGATACATACTTTCCTACCCCTATTTTCCCAAACTGATAGAGTCTTTGCAATATTTCTGTAGAGCTCCACCCTTTCCCTATGTTTTTATATGTGTCTCTTTTAATTGGTTACCCAATTTAGTGTCCCCTGGGTTCGTTTATCCTCTCGGGTAACCTGGGGCACCTTTATATCACCACTTCTCCCTTAGGGTATTACTTAAATATTTAATTTAAAGGCCTATCCTAAGTTTTCTCCACCCCATTATATTTCATCCATGGTTAATTAAACATTAACCATGTAATTCTATCTTTTTACATTTATTTCAACTACTTATCTACCCCATATCAATTTCCAACCTCCCATATCATTTTTATCCATCCATCCCACCTATTTCTCCTCCCCTAAAACCATGCAGTGGGATTTTTCCGTATTTGAGTCAGAGGGATAATATTCTTATCCTTCCAATTCATTTCCTTTTCGCCACTTTGGGAGTCTGTTCCCTGATCGGCGCCGATTTTTCTGAGCGGTGCCGATTTTTCTGAACGGCACCGATTTTATCTCGGTCGGCACCGATTATAAATTTATGACCTGAGATCCTCTCTGGTTAGATTCAGGAGTTGGTTTCCTAGAGATTACTTTTGTCTAAGTGATTAAAGAGATTATCAGAGGAAGAGAGTGAGTTTTGTGTAGTTTAATCCCTGAGAGGTGCATTGTTACTCTGTCCGCATATCTACAGCTCTTGCGGGTCTCCACAGCTACCCTGGTCATCATCAATCATCAATCAAGCATTTTTCAGGTATTCTTCTTTGTTAGTTTCTGTAATCTCCTTTCGATCAACACCGATCCAGTCTGGTCGAATCTGATTAGTCTTTAATCAACGCCGGTTTATCCAAATCAGCACTAATCGGGTCTTTCTTCAGTTTCTGGGTTAGAATCCATCAATTTCTACCTCGGATCCTCTTTTTCCATCTTCAATCTCTACTTTCTGATCAATCTTCAGTAATCTGGTCTTACGTCTAATCCGTTTTGCTTAGTTTGCTTTCTTCTTTTACTTTCTGGCCTTTTATCTGCCTGTGTGTCCAATCGACGCCGATCACTACCTGATCGACACCGACCCAAAAAATCAATGCCGATCACTGTTCTGATCAACGATGCCAACCAAAAAAATGATGCCAATCACTGTCTGATCGATGCCGACCAGTCTGCAGAAAGATACAGAATTCAGGTAACACAATTTCAGCTTTGTTTTTACAGTTTCCTGCTTTCTTTCAGTTTCTGCTGTGGTTTTTACATTCTGTCTACTTGTTTTTAATCAGAAAACCTAAATATTTGCTTACATATTTTATCATGTATGTCTTTATTCTTGATTGAAAACGTGAACTGACATCCGCCGAGGAAGCTCATTGCTTCCCGGACCCGCTTTCTGGGTAGTTCACCCATATATTGTCTAACGTCATCTTTTTCTGCCAAGGATTTGTGCATCACAGGTTTCTTGGATCTACTTTGTGGGATTGTTCATGTGCCCATCTTGTCTCCATCAACATTCTCTCCATCTACATCTACGGATCTTATCCAATCTATCAGGTATCGATTTCATTTGAGTTTTTCAGGGTTTTTGTGTTTAGTTTGGTGCATTAACTTGGACAGGTAACAAGCACATAAATTCTTGATCTACATTCTGGCATGCCCGGTGGGACCTGACCAAAGTCCCCTATTGGTAAGTTCATTTCTTTTCCAGTTTTGAGCTTTTGTTCTTTTTCTTCACTGATTTTCATCAGTTTTCCTTAAGCATTTCCTTTCTTTATTTTGGTCTTGTTTCTTTCGTTTATAATTTGCAAAATCAAAATTATTTCTTTCTTGCATATCTAGATTCCCATTTCTATTTCTAAAATTAGTAAATCTTTCATTTGATTTCAAAGCTGCACTTTTTGATTTATCTCTTTGTGCAAAATTGTCATTTTCTTGAAAGTTTTCTAGTTTCTTAAATAGAAATTTCTCTTCTACTAGTATCTAGTTATCTGGATATATCTTTCTAGATTTGTTTGTGTGTTTGCTTAACCTTGTCTTGCAGAGCGCTTTTCTTGTTCACGGGATTGTTCGAGGGGAAGAGCTCAACAACACACTTTTTGAAGTCCACACACCTTGGAGAGCTAAATCTACAGGTATTTCTCTTTTACATGGTGTTTTCTTCTTTTTTAAGGAACTTAAAAAGAACTTGTTTGTTTGTTTTTATCACACTCAAACACTTCGGTTTTGGTGCTTAAAAAGAATTAATCGCATTGGGAAAGAACTTGTTTGACTTGTCTTCATTGAAATCAAACACTTCAGTTTTAGTGCTTAAAAAGAACTTTTTCTTTGTCATTTCTGTTGTATGTTCTTCATCTAGTTTTCTAAATAGGTTGGAAAATTGATCAAAATCGGTAGTGACACTATTTGATTTTTATTTTTCACCCTTGCACACAAAGCCAAAATCACTAGGTATAAAGCATTTAAACAAAAACTCCTTCCCTGGCCTCACCTACTTGGAAGTGACATCCAAGAGGAAGAGCCTACGCAGTACTCGGGCCGCGCTATAAATTCACGGAAGTTCTGGTATATATTGGCAAAGCACCCGACTCCCTTATCACAGTGGTGTGTGAAGTGCGGGGGTAGGCCCCTATATCAAGCCATGTACCAGTCTTTTACTGAAGTGCCTTCGGGACTCCTCACCAAAACATTCCCCAAACCATCCTTAGTTTGGCCAATTGAGTAGTCCCCATTCTAAAAAACCTTCCCAAACATTTTCTTTCTTAAAAGGCATGAAAATTTAAAAGAGATAATCACCTACGCTGCTTGAATTGTCTGTGCATCAGTTAGGTCAATCTTTTTCTATGTTTTTGCTTGTTTATGATGGTCATCACCCGGTCACAATCTAGAAAAATGGCTCAACTGGCCTCTTCTTCATCTGAGACCACCACTAATGTGGATGTTTCGGCACCCCTCGGGTCTTCTTCGGGACCACTATTAGTTGGTTCCCCATCTTGGTCATATAATCCTTTCTATCATCCTAAAGTGATCCCATCACGACCAGCTTCCCCCAGTCCTTCAGAGGTGTCATCTGCTTCTGATATAGAGTATGTTCCTCATGGAGATCCTGAATTTTAGGCACTCCTTGACCACAACCCAGTAGCCCTTATGGACTACCTAGTGCATAAATCTACTCACATATCTGATCAGGGACCACCGATCCAGCAAGTTTACGATTATTCTCATGAGCCATCCCAGGATTTTATAGAGCAGTTAGCATGCTTTTTCTCACCTCGAACCACGAAAGAAGGTGGCACATCTATGCCTCCTTTTTCTCTTCCACCGACCATGTCGACTGGTTCTCAAATGACCCTGCCTATCCCTAGTGTCGTGGCTACCTCGGCTACCCCACAGCCTACTTTCGAGAGGCCCTCTTCTTTAGCTATGATGAGTGCATCCACGCTCCCACAAATTGTTGTTAATTCTTCTATGTCATCTATTGCGTCTCAGGGTCAGTATCTCTCTGTGAACCAACCCCCTCCTACGAGTCAGTCAGTTCCTCCTTCTCATCCTCCAGCTGGTCTTTCTTCTAATGCTCCAGCGACAGTGACCTTTACCCATCCTTTGGCATCGGCACCCCTAATAACCAATCCGGTAGTCAAAAGCCTCATTCAGAGTTTGTTTCCCACCATATCAAATCAAATCAACACCCACATTCCTCAATCCATTCTGATTCAGTCGGCAAGTGTAGGAACCCACCAATCACAGGCTCCATCTTTCATTCAACCACCTTTCTCTCAACCACTTGTCATCTCACAGCCTATTTATACTCAGGCTCCTTCACAACAAATACCTCGCCAGGTGTCACCCAGAATGCCTGGTTATTCCTCTTATCATCCTGTTAATCAGCAGATGAATCCCCCATTAACGCCTCAACAAAACATACCATTTGCTTCTTATACGGGACATACCAACATGCCCCCTCCTCAATCTGACATCGTCCAACTTCTTTTCAAGAAAATCATAGACCTAGAAGCCTCCACCAAAGGGGCTCACCCTTCATACTCTTTTGAAGAAGTATGTAATGAACCGAATTCATCCATCAGTGGCTTTTAAGCCTTATCCTCCCCAATGGGAACTTCCTAAGTTCTCAAAATTTCATAGCCAGGAGGATCCTCAACAACACCTGTGAGCATTCAAGCATGCTTGCTACCTTATAGTCCAGGATCAGGAGCTTATGCTCCATACCTTTCCTATGTCTTTAGCAGGGCCCGCTTTAGACTGGTACAATAACATACCCCAACATTCTTTGTTTTCTTTCTCTCAATTAGCTCAGATGTTTGTTGAAAACTTCTCAATAAACATCACACATAAGATCTCGATTATAGATCTTTATAACATTCATCAATTCGATGACGAGTCTATTGCAGACTTTGTCACTCGTTGGAGAGGGATAATAAATCAATTGTCTTTCTCCCTCCCTCAATCTCAACAAATCGAGTTGTTTACTCGATCTTGCCAATCATATTTCTTCCACTTTAAGGATTCAAACCTTTCATACATTTGAAGAAGCCTTTACGATGGCACACAAACTTGAGTCTCATGCCGTTGAACAAGGGAAGCTAAAACTTCGTTCTAAGTCTAAACCAGATTTTTCTCGGTTTACAAAATCAAACCCTTCCACTTCTAACAAAGACAAGAATCAGGGGTCCACCAACGCTATCGTATTAAAAACATCACGAGCTGATAACACTTCTAATCAAACACCTCAGAGAGACTCTTCATCTTCTCGAAAAGGACCCTCATCATCTCGATCTTTTACTTCATTGGGGGAATCATATGCTTCTATCTTAGAAAAAATGTTGGAAGTTCACATGATCGAACTTCCCCCTATTAGAAATTTTGATGAGAGCCAAGAACGACCATTCTGGTATCGTGAAAATGACTTTTGTCATTATCATAGAAGCAAAGGCCATGACATTGAACGATGTCAGACCTTCAAAAATCTTGTCCAAAAATTCATTGATAAAGGTGAGCTCATTCTGGATAACCCAAATGCTCCCCCAAATCAAGCACTTGATGTTTTTAAACAGCCTTTTCCAAATCATTCCCCAAACAATGATGCTTCAGGGTCTCAAAAACCAAACACTCATACTATCAGCTTCATTTCTACTAATGGTTCTTCTTCTAATTCTAATCATCCACAAACACGTCAACTGAATCGGAACTCTCCTCTGCTCCTTCAAATTCCGAGATTCCACCATCCTCAGATGGTCCATCTTCGAGTCTTCCTTTATTAGAAATAGAGTCGTCTCCCTCTACCTCACCTTCTGATCTTCCACCTATACCTGAGACAATGTCATCTTCATCTGTCTCATCATCAGATATTCTTTCGGTGCTTGAGTCATTTACATCCCTTCAAATTCCCACTACAGATACTTCTACTTCTGTCACTCCCATTTTTTCCATGACCATGCCTTTGGTTAATGTACCCATAGTTATACCAACTTCTATGCCTTCAGAAGCATCCTCGATCTTAACCCTTCCTGTCACTTTTCCTACAGTAATTACACCCACAATTACTGCATCTAAAGTACCTTCCTCACAAGAGACACTTCTTCATTACCTATCTCTTCCACCATCAGTGCTTCCTTGCCTATTAAGGAAACATCTAAAGAGATAGCATCGACACCTATACTTCTGACTCCTGGACTCAGACATAAACAATTGGAGTTTAAGCCTAGGGTTACATCATCAGTATCATCTCCTTTACTTCCTCCAAAATGGTTACAATCACCTTATGCGGTCGAAGTTGTCACCATCCCTGAAAAGGGAAAACCAATATTTCAGACCATCAAGACTCTTGGTGCTTTCCCTCAAAAATCCCTCTCTATGCCTCATAAAAGATTGGATTTATCCACTGAAAAGGCATCTTCTTCTACAACACCATCTTCACCAGTGCCTCGTAAAGTGGATTTACCTACTGGAAAGGTGTCACCTCTTTTATCAGAACCATCATCTTCATCACCAAAAGCCAAGGCACCCTTTGTGCCTCCTATCAGATCTATTTTGGGAGCTCCTCCCCCATCTAAATCAGTCTTATCTAAATCATCATCTATTTCGGCCAAGCAACCTTCTTCATCTCCGAAGACCAAAACACTTGTCACGTCTTCGTCATCTTCAAAATCTATCTTAGGAGCTCCTCCTCCACCAAAATCAATCTTGCCTCACTTGCTTCCATCTCAAGCACCTAAGGCTGCTTCTCCCAATGTCTAGAAAAGCAAAACAATCCCTAAAAAGACTGTCAAACTAGATATGCAGGTTCTTTTACCTCGGCAGTCTGTTAAGGCTAAAGAGGTGCCTTCGTCATCTCTGTCCTCATCTTCATCTACCAGATTCTATACTGAAATCCTTCACCAACTTATCCAATCTTCATCTATATCTCTTCCTCTGATCAAACCCTATAATCCCAAAGGAGTAAAACCTTCATGGTTCAACTCTGATTTGATTTGTGCTTACCATCACACTCCAGGTCATGACACTAAGGGATGTAAAGCCCTTCAATCTGTCGTTAACAGCCTCTTGGAAGAAAGTGATCTTCTGTTGGAAGAGGAGGAGGAACAAGTGTCTCCTGTCATCCCAACTACATCTGAGCCTGAACGGTCTACTCAGGCCTCTAATTCTATTAATATCCACTCCAGATGATCTTCCACCTTCTCAAATCGACACAATTTGTATCACCACTAGAGCACAACAGTATGATAATCCATCATCTTCTACAGCCTCTCAACCACGGGTCATCATTTCTACTGCCCCCGAAGGAGTTCCTCCTTCCTCATCAGCCCCGAGACCTCAGGTCTCTATTCATGCTTCACCTCGGGCTCAGATTCCCATGTCAGTTGAGGAGAGTGTTATGAAACAACTCACCCATGCTCTGGTCAAAATGTCTCTTTTTGACCTCATTCAGTCATCTCCCCAGCATCGCCAGGCTCTGATTGATAATCTGCGTCATATCACAGTGAATTCAGATGAGCCCCAGCCTTTCAAGATGGTTGTTGGATTGAATAGACCATCAACCACCATTTCCTTCAAGGATTCTAAAATTCCTCCCCTTTCTTCTGAGGATTTAGAGGCTCCTCTCTTTATCACAGTTCAAATCAATAACACTACGTTAAAACATACTATGATCGACAGTGGTGCTGCACTCAACATCATTTCCTCCCACACATTTGAGCAACTTAAGTTACCAAAGAACGTAGTGTCACCACCACCTTTCGCCCTTTGATCATTTAACGATCAGCTGGCAGTTACTTTAGGAACTGTGGTCCTGCCCATTCGAGTAGGCAAGAAACTACTTCACAAGATTTTTTACATTGTTGAAGGGAAATTCCACTACAATATGATCCTCAGACACTCTTGGATTCGTACAATGCACTGCGTCCCATCAACCCTCCATCGATGCATAAAATATCAGTATGAGGGAAAAATCTATACTCATCCAGGAGACCCTTTTCCATCCACACAATGTGACATGACCACAGGGTCTGCCCCTCCAAAGGAGAACACTTGTTCTCCTGACGAGGCTTCATCCTCTTCCATACCTACAACAAAACTACCAGATCTACAAAATCTGGAAGAAACGTTGCAGCATTTTTCATTAGGAGAGCTTCCTCTTCTCTCTTTTGACACCCATCTCAAACCTAACGAGTATGGTAGGCCAGAAAAAACAACCTGAATATCAACCAGGTCTTGGTCACATCATCACCATTGGTCTACCCAATCAACAGACTAACTTCATCTATGGTGGTCTTGATACACCTCACTATCATCTAGATTCTCCTCCTAGGGCCAAACCCTATTCGGCAGGGTTTGATTGTCTACAAAATCCCGCGTTCGTAAAAACTTATCTATATCGATGCGCGTGGAAAGGCTTTGGCCTGGGAAAGTATGAACAGGGTGTGCATGACCTTGCATCCATTCCAACTCTTAAACCACATCAAAAATTTGGTTTAGGGTTCAAACCTCTCTCGAAAGCCACCATCACCATTCTCGATGAGCCTCTTTCCATTGAGGAACCATCTTCTCCCATCAGGTCGGAAGCATCACTTGATGTGGATGACACCATTTCCATCCCACCTAACTTTTTTTTTTAGTCAATACCATTTCCTTAGGTCCACTGACCTATAAGACTAATGGAAAATCCACTTCCATACCATTAGTCTTCCCTGAAATAGTTGGAGATGACTCTCCCACTATCAATACTATCCACTATGTGGATGATGATTCTATCCTTACCTATCTGGGGGTAGAGGATTCTTATCTTCCTAAAACCATTCCTTCTGACATGTCTATGCTTCTCAATGAAGCCACTATCGACCTTAATATAGGGACTTCTGAAGACCCTCGCATCATTAAGGTTGGCCAATCTCTTAACCCACAGGAGTTAGGAGACTTCACCGCCTTTCTTTCCCACCATCGCCAAGAATTTTCTTGGTCATATGAAGATATGCCAGGCCTCGATCCTAATATCATGGTCCACAATATCGTTACTCTTCCAGACATCAAACCAGTTAAACAAAAACTGTGTAAGATGCATCCTCGTGTAGCTCTCCTTGTCAAAGAAGAGTTGCAGCGCTTGCTTTCCACCAACTTCATCCAACCCATTGACTATCCACAATGGGTTTCAAATGTAGTACCAGTAACCAAAGCTACTGGGAAAATTTGAATTTGCACCGACTTTCAGGATCTTAATCTCGCTTTCCCGAAAGATGATTTTCCTCTACCTAATATCGACCAACTCATGGATTTAACTGCAGGTCACGAGATGCTTTCTCTTATGGATGGTTTCTCTGGGTATAATCAAATTCTCATCACACCAGAGGACCAGCATAAGACTTCCTTCATAACCCCTTGGGGGACTTTTTGTTATCGCGTCATGCCCTTCGGTCTTAAGAATGCAGGAGCAACTTATCAATGTGCAATGACCTACATCTTCCATGACCTCTTACACAAAACTGTAGAAGATTACGTCGATGACCTCCTCAGTAAGTCCAAACACCATCAGGATCATCTTCTCATTCTTGTGCCTCTCTTTGAGAGACTCATTCATTTTTGTCTTCACCTAAATCCATCTAAATGCATGTTTGGCGTTCTCACTGGTAAACTCTTAGGCTTTATCATTTCTATTAGGGGCATTGAAGTCGATCCCACAAAAATAAAGGCTATCCTCGAGATGCCTCCCCCTTCCAACTTAAAGCAGCTCCATGGTCTTCAAGGATGCCTTCAATCAGTGCATCATTTTATCTCACAGCTTTCAGACCGTTGTCAACCTTTTCATCATCTCCTCCATAAAAATGTTCATTTTGAATGGGATGAGCATTGCCAAAAAGCCTTTGATGATCTCAAAGCTTATCTTCTTTCTCCACCTGTGCTTACACCTCCACGTGAGGGGGAGCCATTCTATCTTTATATTTCTGTGACTGACCATGCTCTGGGAGCCATGATCTCGCATCGGGATGCTAATGGTAAAGAATAGGCCATCTATTATATCAGTCACACTCTTCATGAGTATGAAACACGTTATTCTGAAGCTGAAAAACTATGTTGTGCTCTCTTCTTCGCAACTTCTAAACTTCGTCATTACCTCCTTAATCACAAAACCTACATTGTTACAAGTGTCAATCCACTCAAGACAATGCATGTGAAACCTTATCACAATGATCGTATCACTCGTTGGCTCATGCTCATGACAGAGTTTGACCTCGAGTTCATCTCACAGAAATCTATCAAGGGTCAGGTCATTGCGGATCAATTAGCTGATACTCCTCTTCTGGACACTCAAGTCCCCCTCGCTCAATTCCCAGATGAGTACATCCAACAAATCAATTTCGGTCTATCTCCATTTAAAGTAAAACTCTTCTTTGATGGGTCCAAGTGTCAGCAAGGGGGAGGTGTAGGTTTCATCATGATTCCTCCTTGGGGTGCACCCATCCCTGTTGCACACAAGCTTAACTTTGAATGTACCAATAATATGGCTGAATATGAAGCTCTCGTTTTAGGTCTTCAAAATGCCATTAATCTCAGCGCTCACCATATCGACATCTTCGGTGACTCTGAACTCATCGTTAATCAAGTCACTGGTGTCTATCAGTGCAAAAATGATATCCTTCAAAAATATCATGATATCGTTCTCTTTCAGCTTCAATCTTTCGATAAATTTACTATCCAGGCTATTCCTCACACTGCAAACTAATTTACAGATACGATGGCTTCTTTAGCCTCACTTATTCCTCCTTTTACTGAAGACTCTCAACTTTATGTGGTTGTTCAGCATTTAGACCAACCATCTCATCTCAGGCAGTTGACTTCAATCAACGCCGTCACGACCAACACTCAAGATGAGTGGTATCAGCACATTTTTGATTATTTATCCTGTTCAGTGCTCCCTCCAGATCTGACTTCCAATGGCAGAAGATATTTTATCCAACGTGAAAACCGCTATACTATTCTGGGTGGAATCCTTTACAAACGTGGCTTTGATGGTATTTTGCTTCGGTGCCTCAAAACCCCTGAATCATCTAAAGCCATTCAGGAGGTCCACGACGGTATCTGTGGTGGACACTTTGGTGGTTTGGCCGTGGCTAAGCACATCCTACATTTAGGTTATTATTGGCCTTCTCTTAATCAAGACTGTTGTGACTATGTCAAGAAATGTGTCAAGTGTCAACAACACGCTAATCTCACACATATCCCTAGTCAGGCCTTGCAACCCGCAGCAGATTTGTGGCCTTTTTCACAATGGGGTCTTGATCTCATTGGCCTCATCAATCCACGCTCTTCACAGTGACATCACTCTATCATTACTACCACAGAATACTTCACTAAATGGGTGGAGGCTATTCCTCTTTCGTCGACCAAAGCTAAACCTATTGTTGATTTTGTCTATCAGCACATCATTTGTTGCTTTGGTGTTCCTCATAAACTTGTTACAGACAATGGAAAGTCCTTCAAAAACAAATATTTACAGAACCTTTGCGACACTTTCAATATTAAACTCATCTTTTCTTCTCCATACTATCCACAATCTAATGGCCAAGCTGAGGCTTCTAATAAAACTTTGCGTAATATCCTCACAAAGGTAACTAGTCGAGCTGGTAGGGATTGGCACTTACACATCCCTTTTGCTCTCTGGGCTTATCAGACTAGCATTTGTACCCCTACTGGTGCTACTCCCTTTCTCTCTCATCTATGGGTCTGAGGCTGTCCTTCCTTTGGAAGTCCAGATTCCCTCTCTTCGCGTCTCTCTCAGAGAGTTTGTCTCTGATGAGGACTATTGTCAAAACCATCTAGCACAGCTTGAGTTGTTAGATGAACGTCATCTCAATGCTCTTGAACATCATCAAGTCTATCTTGAGCATGTCAAGTGTGCTTATAACAATCATTTGCAGTAGCGTGACTTCCAAGTTGGTGATCTTGTTCTTAAAGAAAACCAAAATGTCACTACTCTGGAACGGAGTCAACGTGGTAAGTTTGCTCCTAACTAGATGGGACCATACGTTATCACTCATAAGTATGGGTCTGGGGCTTATCACCTATCTTCCATGGATGGTATACCTGAAATGGAGCCTCTTAATGCTTTGCATCTAAGGCCCTTCTACTGTTAAAATCTATCTTACATGATCTTAGTCACAAAACAAATCTTTTCATCCATCTGCAACCAGTCATGCATTTCGTAGTGATTCAGAACTATGTGGTTCTCCGCGTTATGTCTTTTATACCTTAAATATGAGTACCATGGCTCTACTCATGGCATTTTCCTTATGGATTTGTTCCTTCTCATGGTAGGAATACCTTAATCACTACTTCATCCACCCTAGGTGTTCATCTTGATCAAAACTACTTGGGGGCATGAGTACGTGCTTATATACATTTTCTTCCCCTCTATCTGATCTATCTGGTCTAAACTCAGCTTCTTCCAAAGCTCAAAAAAAGAGAAGATGCTATCCTAGTCCCAAAAGATAGACTGATCCCTCGAAGGACAGCTATCCATGCCTTATCAAATAAAATAAAAAATATAGACCATTCCTTGAAGGATGGCTATCATCAAAATCAAAATACAGACCGCTCCCTTGAAGGACGGCTGTTTGTTTTATGGCATTTTCAGCCTTTACAGTAACAAACTTCCTTTATTGGCCAGTTTGTTCACTTTTTAGCATCTCTGAAAGACTTCCCGTATCGATCAGTCTTTCTATATCTAGCAAACTTCCCGCATCGATCAGTTTGCTTTTCTATCAAAAGAAAAAAATCATGAAGCTGTGATATGAGACCTTTTCGATCATATGGAGATCCTTTTTTCCCCATATGGGCACGTATTTAATCCTTCATGTGTTCTGATGAGATGTATACTTATCTCTCATCCTTATCTACCTCCTAGATCTGGTTTGTGACTAACTAGTGTCAGGTTTGTTTTATCCGCATCTATGGCCTTGTGTGCATCGTCTTTCAATTTACCATCAAGGTCTCTATTTATGGTCGGTTAGGGGCCTAACTTATCATTCTTTTTCCTATCTAGGTGTAGTGCTTTTTATTTCTAAAGGGATAATATCATTACATCACTTTCTTTCACAAAAGACATTTCCCATGATTATTTGTTGTTCATCCAGTTAAATTGACATTTAACATGTTAATTTACTCAATCAAATCTATCATCTATCTATGCTCATCTTATCTACTTCATCTAAAAAACATCAAAGCATGTATTAAAAACACATGTGAATCCATCTATCTATCTCATTTAATTGAATTAACATCTTAAACATGTTTATTTAATCAACCATGACAAATCAATCAAATCACATCTATTCATCTATCATTTATAACATTCATCTATATCCATCAAAATTACATAACATCTATCTATATCTATCGAAATTAAATGCATGAATACCAATCACATAACACAAAATGATGAATATATATACATATATATATCTGTACTATAAAAAGAATGTATGGCTTCCAATCAAGCCGTATACATCGTATCCAAAGAAAACTACCTTCAACTCGAGGCTACATCAGTATATATCTACAAAATATCACATCTATATGGTAAAGTCAGATAGGTGGAAAACACTATCTCCTCCTCCCTCCTCAGGTCTGGGCTATCTCTCCTGACCATCTCCTACAGAGCTGGAGATGCCCGCTGCCATGGCCCTGCCACCTCCTCAATCTCCTCTGGTGCTCGCACCCTCTGAGGCACCACCAGTAGTAGCTATCATTGTCCTCCTCCTCACTCCATACCGAGGCACATCCGAGGTGTGCTTGTGTCAGGGCATCCTCATAATATCTCACCTCGGCAAGGAGAGCCTGATAGGTACTCAGACTCACCATACCGGGTGCTCGCAATGGTGCTACTGCTGGTGGTGGTCCTCCTGCTACTGCACCCTGTGCCCCTGACTCTGAGGTGGTGCCTGTATCACCATATTTGGCCCTGAGGGCCTCCCTGTGCCTATGATAGTGATCTCTCTACTGGATTGTTGTATCCTGCTCCTGACGAATGGTGTCTCTCTCCTGTATCAAGGGTGTCCCTCTCCTCTATCAAAGTCCTGATCTCCTCGAGGGCAGCCTGGTGTGTCTGTATCAGGGCGGCATGCTCTCCCTCCAGTCTCTCTAGCACTGCTGCTAGATCCTCCTCTCCTGCCTCTGTAACTGTCGGGAGATGTCGTGGCAGCTCCACATGGTACCATGCCTCATAGCCCTCATCCACCCCTACATCATCATCATCATCTATGGGAGGTGGGGCCTCCCTGAGTAGATCTACGGGAATCAGTATGGGCAGATCTGTCTCTCTGCTATCCCATCTGTATGGTGTGTATATGGTCGGGATGATTTGAATCAAACCAAACTACCTCATCACCCATATAAATGGGACTCATTCTAAGAGCTCTAGCCTGCGGCCCCTGACTACCCTGCTGCATCTTAGCTCCACCAGATGGGCGTCCTGTCTGGCCCATATTGGATAGACCCTGTATGGTCTCCATATCACCTGTGCTGGTGTCAGAGTCCTGAATCTCTCTGAGTACCACTCTACGCAGATCTCCCTGTATCTCCTGGGGCCATGTCTACCTGCCATCATCAAATCCATACTCAAGGACTCCCCCTACTCCTGGCATCCATGGAAGCCCAGATGGCCTGATCACTGATATATGCTCATATGCCCAGCAATGGAGCACAAAACTCATGTTCTATCCCAGTCTGCCTGCATGTGGTATACATCCACAACTCGTGATATATCTGTGCTAGTAAGGCGTCAGTAAATGCAAACACCTGCATGAACTCTAGAATGTCACAGACATAGTCGAGAAGGAGTAGTGGGAACCGTCCACCTCTAGAATCTGGTAATGCATAGTATGAGATAGCCATCTAGATCAGGGCTATCAATCTACTCTGGGAGTCATCCTGATCGGTACTGTGAGGTTGTCCTCACAGCCCCGAACACTATCTCTGCATCATCTACCTATGTCCCCATATAATCGTACCAGGGCCCTCCTCTGCTGCTCTCGTGGGGTGATCTCTATCAGGTCCCCTGTAATCAGTAACCTGAGGATCCTATAGATGTCCTCATGGGTGATGGTCATCTCACCCATCCGAAACCAAAATGTGTAGGTCTGGCTATCCCACCACTGCACCAATGCTCACATGAGCTCCACATCTCAGGGTACCCACCTATAATAACGGAAACCCCCTAGTCTAGATAACTCCAGATGGTGCCACTCAGCATCTGTCACATTTGGTAGTATGGTCTCTAGTAGCTCAGGAATAGCATCCCACATGTGTAGGACCTCTCATGCCTGCATGATATCAAACATCGTCATTAGTTTCATATTTATCAAAATCCACATCATTAAATTTTCATCAAAATCTTTCTCAAAAATAATAAAAAATATGTCACTTTTTTCCAATCGGCACCGACTCATGCCAATCAGTGCCGACTCATGACAATCGGCACTTAATCACTTGATTATATTTTAATACCGAATCGCTTACTAATCGGCACCAATTTTTTCAATCGACACCGAATTATAAGGCAGAGCGCCAAAAAATCCCTCTTGCCTCCTACTAAAAAACATGAAAAAAAAATAAAACGCTAAATGTACAAAGCTAAGGAAGGCTCACTTACCCCTGGTCGTGTCCTCTTCCTCTTCTGACCACTTCCGAAGGCTTCCATGTTGCTCAAATTCAATTTTTGACTTTTTCTAAATCAATCGTCGCAGTGCAAATGAATCGTTACCATTCACCTTTTCTATACTTATAGGTTTTCAGAGCGGTCGGTGCCGATTATTTTGATCGGCACCGATTTTTGTGGTCGACATGTCGATTAGGGGTAATCGACACCGATTGGTTCCCATCGACACCGATCGGGTATATTTTGATATATTTCATCCTCTGGTCCCACCAGGACGCACTTCGTCCTCATCTGTTATCATGTCTTACGCATGTGTCACCTGTAACACATTGTTGCCATCATTACGTCTTTCTTTTTGGTACTTGTACCTGATTGCCTTGCATAGCCTCACATGTGTCTCACTCGTGGCTCAAATTTGCTTGTTATTCCCTACACTTGGGGCATCTCATCATTATATCTTTTACATGTGCCACCCATAGCACACCTGTTCTGCCTAGTCTGATAGTACTTCTATTACAAAGTCCACTATAGTGGCCATATGTCGATTTCCGCGGTGGCTATCCTCTCAAGGCTGTCGCTTCATCCTTCTTGTCTAAGCATTGATGTTTGGTTTGTTTATTTGATCGTTGTTATGACCTTATTTTCACCTTTCGGTGCATATTTTTGGTGTTATCACCCATTCTGAGTTCTTCCCTGTACATGGGTAACTCACGGTTTTTGCAACCTAAAGATAGTGGGTCTGTAGGCACTAACATCGTCTCATTCAAAGGCCATCTAGTTGTCCCTACCAATGTGTCACTCTTTAGTTGTTGCTATGTTGCAGTCACCTTTAACTCACTAGTCTGTAGCCACTTACATCGTCTCATATGAAGACCGTCTAGTCTGCCCTACCAACGTGAGCTCCTTAGGTCGCTGCCTTTTATCTATTTTTTACATGCGTCATCAATGATCACATCTACTCCAGACATCTAGCTAGGGCATCCTTCTTTCTCATCTACCTTTTTCAAACTCGAGATCGGTTGGCCTTTTTGGGGCCACCCCATCCCTAGTTTGAGGGGGATCTCATCATCATTGTTTTTCCTTTCTTCCAATTCCTTGTTTTTGTCTCATGGCTTTGCTTATCGCAAGTCACCTGACAAAAAGGGGCAAATGTAGACACCTAAAAATTGGTTACCCAATTTAGTGTCCCCTGGGTTCGTTTATCCTCTCAGGGTAACCCGGAGCACCTTTATATCACCACTTCTCCCTTAGGGTATTACTTAAATATTTAATTTGGAGGCCTATCCTAAGTTTTCTCCACCCCATTATATTTCATCCATGGTTAGTCAAACATTAACCATGTAATTCTATCTTTTTTATATTTATTTCAACTACTTATCTACCCCATATCAATTTCCAACCTCCCACATCATTTTTATCCATCCATCCCACCTATTTCTCCTCCCCTAAAACCATGCAGTGGGATTTTTCCATATTTGAGTCGAGAGGGATAATATTCTTATCCTTCCAATTCATTTCCTTTTCACCACTTTGGGAGTCTGTTCCCTGATCAGCGCTGATTTTCTTAGCAGCGTCGATTTTTCTGAACGGCACCAATTTTATCTCGATCGGCGCCAATTATAAATTTATGACCTGAGATCCTCTTTGGTTAGATTCAGGAGCTGGTTGCCTTGAGATTGCTTTTGTCTAAGTGATTAAAGAGATTATCAGAGGAAGAGAGTGAGTTTTATGCAGTTTAATCCCTGAGAGGTGCATTGTTACTCTGTCCGCGTATCTACAGCTCTTGCGGGTCTCCACAACTACCCTAGTCATCATCAATCATCAATCAAGCATTTTTCAGGTATTCTTCTTTGTTAGTTTATGTAATCTCCTTTCGATCAACACCGATCCAAGTCTGGTCGAATCTAATTAGTCTTTAATCAATGCTGGTTTATCCAAATCAACACTAATCGGGTCTTTCTTCGGTTTCTAAGTTAGAATCCATCAATTTCTACCTCGGATCCTCTCTTTCCATCTTCAATCTCTACTTTCCATTCAATCTTCAGTAATCTGGTCTTACGTCTAATCCGTTTTGCTTAGTTTGCTTTCTTCTTGTACTTTCTGACCTTTTGTCTACCTGTGTGTCCAATCGACGCCGATCACTGCCTGATCGACACTGACCCAAACCAATTGACGTCTGATCACTGTCTAATAGACATTCGACTAGAACAAACGATGCCAATCATTGTCTGATCGACGCTGACCAGTCTGTAGAAAAATACAGCAGGTAACACAAGTTCAGCTTTGTTTTTACAGTTTCCTGCTTTCTTTCAGTTTCTGCTGTGGTTTTTACATTCTGTCTGTTGTTTTTAATCAGAAAACCTAAATATTTGCTTACATATTTTATCATGTATGTCTTTATTCTTGATTGAAAATGTGAACTAACATCCGCCGAGGAAGCTCATTACTTCCCAGACCCGCTTCCCAGGCAGTTCACCCATATATCATCTAACGTCATCTTTTTCTGCCAAGGATTTGTGCATTACAGGTTTCTTGGATCTACTTTACAGGATTGTTCATGTGCACCCATCTTGTCTCCATCAACATTCTCTCCATCTACATCTACGGATCTTATCCAATCTATCAAGTATCGATTTCATTTGAGTTTTTCAGGGTTTTTGTGTTTCGTTTAGTGCATTAACTTGGACAAGTAACAAGTGTGGAAATTCTTGATCTACATATATAGCCTCTCTGATCTGCAAACTCATTCTTCTGTGGCATAAGATCCATTGCCAAGTGTCTGAATGTGGTCCTCCAGGAGCGCATGCTCCTTCAGGCCTGATCTCACCACTTTGTGCCATGATGTCCTTATAGAAGCCTCTACTGTAGGGCATATTCCTTCCTAGGCCAACCTGTCGCCAGGTTGGCACCTTATCCACTCCGCATGCGCAGTTGGGTCATGTTTTCCTCGTATCCTACCCAAAATACACAATATGGCTAAGTCCTAGAACCTTGGCTTTTTCCGTATGCGTGCCACATGTTTCCTTAAACCCTTTCCTGTGCACCTTCACCTAGTGCACCTTTCTTAAACTAGGCCTTGCGTGCCTATGTGTCATTTTGTACTTAGCCAATATTTCTAAGGCCCAACATGAAAGAAGAAGGCACTTTATGATCTCCCTTTAAGAAAGGGAGGAATCATAATACTTAAGAGAAAGGAGAAATATAACCTCTCATAGAAGATGGCTTCCTACGGCTTTTTCCATAATTCAAGACTTATGGAGATACGACCCAGATGGGATAATGGCCACAACCCTAATTCACAACAAGGTCTCAAACTCTTGCAAGCACGAGTCGAGGGAATTTTTTGAAGCAAGGCAGAGCCCTCGGGTCGATTTTCCTAACATATTCGTCAAGCTCAGTGACATACCAACCCCATATTGGGAGGAATTCCACCTAGTAGAGCACAGGTATGATCCCACTCTCACCATGACAAAGGTACTCAGGGTAGCCCTGAAAAATAAGGATTAGAATGCAGAGAAGATTAAAGCCTATTAGAAATATAAGTAGGAGATCGGCCATACCACCCTCAATTTTGAGGAATTCTTGAGCGACGAGAAATGGGAGGAGTTTTGGGATGGCGATCATGGATCTAAGGTGGAAAGTGAGGATACAGTGATAATCACCTCAGAGCAGCCTGTGGGAGAAACCCCAGAGTCTTCCGTTACCTCCCAGTAGTAATTACCAGTTTCACCTTCACCTCCCATTCCTCAGCAAGGGACTCCTAGTCCAGACCCCTATGCCACAACCCGTAACAATTACCCTAGGTGAGAAACATGGGGAGGAATCAACATCTAGCCCACCGCGTAAGAATCTAAAGAAGACCAAGGCTCCTGTTTCTCCTCCGCTTCTTCCACCTCCAGAGGCCCCATTTCAGTTTCATCCTCTGCCACCATTTTCCCCTTCTAGAAGCATTCCTTCATCTGTCGCCCTATCACAAAACCTTCTTCCTCTCAGAACCCCTCTCTTGCTTCGACCTCCCTCCACCATTCCAACCTTTTTCCCCCACATGGTGACATTCCCTTCTTCGGCTCTAGTAACCTCAATGTCCTAACCACAAGTTAGAATTCCTTATAGTCTGTCACCTACGTTCCCTGTCATAGGTAGGATTATTCCTTCTCCCTCAATTTTTTTGAGTCAGGTAGAGACCACCAGGGCCGCCTGAGATAGCAAAGGGTGAAGCAGAAGAAGAAAGAAATGATGGTACCAAAAATGAATAAGATGTTGTCCTTGTATGACTATTAGCAGAGTTCCTTAACTATCACCCTACTCATCCCCCAATTATCCAAACCCATAGAACAAATGTATCCTGATGTCTACTCTATCAACACTATCGTAGTTGACCTTTCTGAGTTCCATCCTTAGGACAAGGTCGAATTAATGAATGAAACTATGACACTAGTAACTACAAACTACCCGAAGCTCAACATTCATCTAAAGAAGGCACAAGCTAGCCTCAGCAGGGTGGAGGCCACTGTGGCCAAACATCAGGCCGAGATAAAGAGCCATGAAAAAGAAATAAATTAGCTTTGAAAAGAGTTAAAGGAGGCTTCATCACAAGAAGTCCTTGTAGCTTCTCAGGACGGAATCTAAGACTCTAGCGACCAAACTTGCTGCATCTGAGTCCTCTTCCCATTTTCTCACACAAGAGAAAGGAGCCATCTCATAGGAGGCCAATTCAAGAAAGGCGGAAGTGGCTATGATCCAAGCCAAGTTACGCACTGTCAAGGAAGAAAGGGAAAGCCTCCAAAAAACTGAAATCATCTGAGGATGTGGTCAAGGACTTGACCCAAAAGATAGGACAATAAACCCAGAAAGGGGGAATTATAACATTAGTACATGAACTATATGCTTCCTACTATGACAGAATTGCCACTACATCCATGGATCTAGGTCCAAAACTTAGATTCATATCCGATGAACACTTCAATTGGTGGAAGCAAAAAAACTACCTGAATAATATTTAGATATAATGAGGAAAGGATGATTAACTATATTGATTTCAAATGATCAACAACAATGACAGTTTTTTTTTTCAAATTTTATATTTAATCTATTTAGACCTCCTTCTAGTGCCACAATTTTCATGTGTGCTTGAAGGAAGGAAAAAAAACTTATTATATTTGGATTTCTTTGGTCCAAGAATCCTTCTAGCACCATACTTTTCCTATATTCTTGAAAGAAGGGGCATAATTGACTTATTTTTCATATTTTCATTTAATCTAGCCCTCCTTCTAACATCATGCTTTTCCTGTATGCTTGATGGAAGGGAAAATCAAAATTATTGGATTCAAATTTTCTTTTAATCAAACCATCCTTTTAATGTCACATTTTTCTAGTGTGCTTAAAGGAAGGGGCACAACAAAATTATTATATTCAACCTTATTTTGTTTTTTTGCTCCTTATAGTGCTAAAAATTTATCATTGATGAGACTTTTGTGCTCATAGAAAATTGAATAAAAACCAAACACAGAGGATTGAATAAGTTATCACCCTTTCATTTTAAAGAATTTCTATAAGTGACAATGTTCCACATTTGTACACAAAGAAGAGGATAGAAATAAGAATTACAATCTCTTAGAATGTGGATATGTTCATCCTTGCCATATGTCACCATTACAAATTGTTGCAGCATTTGTATCGCTGCGGAATATTACACAATATTTCAATAGTATATTTCACATATCCATGATAAGCGGAAGGCCTTGGTGGTATTATGAAAAATATTTTTTATTTCAACCTTATTGCCTAAAACACCTCATAATTCTATATTTTGTAGTGGATATACAATCCACGAAATAATATGAATGAGTATGTGCAACAAGGGTTAGATTTTGGTAGTAAAATTGAACTCCATACGAGTGAAGGCTGACCCCAATTTTGAATAGGAATAAAAAGTGTAATCATGTGAAGATCTCATGGAGAACATGATAGAACTAGCAATTGCACCAAAAGTGTGCAATGAGTATGTTGATAGGGAGGTAAATAAGTTGGAAGGGTAAATTTGGAAACGGGGAGAAGAAAGGAGAGGGGAAACTACGAGAGAGAGCAGCATTGGAAAGAGAGGAGACATGGAAAAATTGTGCCGGAAACTATGTAAAACAACTCCCTATTTGGTGTGTAGTATGGAGAAAAACAAATGGGAAATTATTAGTTACATGAAACGTATCTATGCAATAACGAAATATATTGTAAATGTTATGAAATATATTATGAAAATTAAAAGGAAATAAAGGAATAAATTATAAGCACAAAGATAAAATTAGAACACACAAAATTAAATGGTAAATGAGAGGTGTAAAAACAATAGAGTTTATATGAAAGGAGTGGATCTATTGCTATTGTATTTGGTAATGGTTTAAAATGTAATAATTTTTGTAAGATAAGGACCTCAAAACCATCTTTAAAATAGACATGGAACATGATCAATTGTATGTTACATTGATTGGAAAGAGGAAAAGGTATAGTCTCAAGTTATTAATGAGCAATCAATGTCATATAGGAAAATCTTCACATGCATAGGTGAACTACTTGTAAATGCGAACAAAAAAACTATATTTTTGTTGCCAAAAGTGTATTTTGAATAACATCCATAGATATGCCTTGCCGGTTGGAAGCAAAGCCTTCTAAAAAAAGAAAGTCTATGTTAAATTGAAATAATGAGACTAAGTTTCACCCGTAAGTGTACAAAATTGTTTGAAAGAAATATAAAAGCAATGCATACCTGAATGGGGGCCATAATCCAACTCGGGCTCAACATGTATGTTTAAACCCAACATTTGATGTACCTATAAAATCACATTTTTGAGTGGATCGTATAGACAACAACGTGATTTCTTATTTTTAATAAATTCAAGAGTGATGAAATTGAGCCTTGTAGATTTTTAAAGATGAAAGCCTTGAAAGCAGTTGCATGACATAGTAGTGTAGAAGGCAGATTATTTTTTTAATATTTTATTAAATGTGTGTGTTGATGAAACAAACCCAATATTTTGCAAGCTAAATAAGGGAAAGTATTTTGTTTTATAAAATTATTTTCTTTGAATTAATTTGTGTGGGAAACGAGATAAAAGAACACACATTAATGCTCTTTGTCTAGTATTTAGAACACATCGTATATTATATGTTATGCACATCAAAACCTTAAAAGGCACATGTCGAACAACAGTCAAAACAAGGTAGGGAACCTATCAAATAAAAACCATAATTTACAGAAAGGTTCTACATCTACGCACCTTGCGAACCTCTTTCTCTCTTCTTCCAAAGCCAATAGCTTTTCCCAACCCACAAACGAGCTTGGCGTGGGCCGCAAAACTACGTCAAAATGTAAAACAAAACTTAATCATTTAAAAGAATCCTACCAAGCCCTAAAACTACACTTTATCCATATCTATCCAACAAAAAATAAATGGCGCAAAGTACAAGCATCCCAACAAAATGAGAGAAACACACAAGACACGATTAAGCTAAAACATAAAAGCTTTGGAACATAGAAGCCATGGAGAGTACTTTTTTCAATTGGATAATTGAGTTTTTTTCTATATTTCTAAGTTTTTTTTTTTCCTGGGTTTCTCAAATCTTTGAAGTGCATAGCTAATTTCTTGTTTCAAGCACTATTTTTAAAAAAAGAAGCAATGGATTCATTATTTTTTCCCTATTAAATTGAAAAGCAACATCGGAAATGAACAAGACTCAAACAAACAAGCCTCATAAATTAACATCTATTAATTTATGAACTAGAAAGGTGTTTCTGCCTTTATCTATTACTTCTAAACGAAAAGATAAAATGCTTTGTCTCTTCTATACAAGTTGGCTTCCCTTTTTATAAAATATCAAAACAATGTTCAATTTTAGCACGTTTCAACTAAAGATTTTAGGCTTAGCAATTTTATAGCCTTTAAATAGACCATTTTCCATAGGAAAAAAAATGTCGAGGAATGAATCTTGTTATAGAATTTATCAATAGTAATAGTTCAACTAATATGCCTAGTGGGGAACAGAGGCCCCCATTAGTTGACCACCCTTGTCAACCCTCTACTAACCTGTCAAATTTGTTGAAACCTGGAAAGGTCACCATCCTCCTAATATGCCTAGCGGGGAACAAATTGACAAGCAAGGACTTGCTTGGGGACAGAACCAAAAACAATGTTGCTATGACTCTTGGGAATGTGAGGGGAATGACCCTAACTTGGGAAATGTAATTATTTGATGGTTTACATTACATTTTTCTTATTGTGTTGTTTTTTTTTTTATGACATGCTTCATTTTTTGTGGGATTTTGCATGAATGTTTTTATAAGAATTCTCATGGTGAGGAAAAATATTGTTAGATATTTTGATATTAGGGGCACACAGATAACCCCCAATGTTATAATAGTGATAATACCATATTTTCGATGTGCATGTTTGAAATTTACTTCTTTGGGATAAACCAAAAATGTGATTGGCATGGACCATGCAAGCACTGTTTTCGTAAAACTCTTTTTAGTGGACAAAAACAAGGATGGGGGCTTCATAATGAAAAGCAAGGTGATATGGCCTTGCAGCTTTGAGCTCCTTTGGTCCCACTGAACTTTTTTGTAAAAGGTTTTACTTGGTGGTTAATGTTTTACCCTACACACTATTTTATCTTGATCCAAAAGCATTCACTGTAGTGCATATTCTCTTATCTATGCAACCCCGGTGCCTCAGGGCCCACACTATGGCTACTCAAGAAATTATTGTTATCTAAATATTATATGATAAATGTGATGTATTGAATTGCGAGATACTGTGAAAACTAGAAATTGAAATAAATATTTTATATCACTTTCGTATTATATTTATGTGTTAATGCATGCTTTTGCAAGTTATGAATAGAAATTTTCCGAACAATTTTGAAATTTCAAACATTGCTAAACCTTTCACCTTCTCAAACTTATGGAACCATTTGAACCTTGTGACTATGACCATAAGTGTGGTGGGTAAACTTTTCTAGTTACAACATGCCTTGACAAATAAATTACTTGTCCTTACCAAGGATGAAAAAACAAATGAATAAATATGTGACAATAAAAATGTAGCTACAAAAGAAAAGTCTTCCCCTCACTTAAAATATAGTATTTAGATGCAGCCTATTACTAGACAACATTTCAGTAATAATGATACCATCTCATAAATAACTTGTCTTTAGAAATGTAACTAAAAAGAATAATCTTCCTGGCACTTAAAATATTATTATTCAGATGTAGCCCATTATTAGAAAGAATTTTAGAAATAGTGATACCGTCTCATAAATTTTGATGAGAATAACTAGCTATTGTAATCAAAATTATAGTTATTTATAGAAC
Source organism: Taxus chinensis (assembly GCA_019776745.2). Lineage (NCBI taxonomy): Eukaryota > Viridiplantae > Streptophyta > Pinopsida > Cupressales > Taxaceae > Taxus > Taxus chinensis. The sequence goes on along the minus strand of CM034152.1, from coordinate 724,300,644 downwards.
AATTTGTACAATTGTAGTCAAGTTTGCGTAGCAAAATTGATTAGATCTACATACAAAGATTCAAATAATGTCCTTCCCAATAATCAATTTCAAAATCAATGCTAAGCGTGCGTTGATTAAATGCATCGCGGCCCTCCACTCAGCTCTGACATTCTGTAAACTGCTCCCTATTGACCCGAACATTTTATTAATTCTTGGGAGGCATAATTTAATAATTTATGAATTTTTTCTAAAGTCCACTGGAGTCTGGGCTCGCTGGAACATGTCAGACGCATAGCTGACAACTCTTTATGCAGCCGGAGAAAAAATCGAAAAACGTCCTTTGATAATGAAGCCTCTCCAACTTTTACCCCTAAAATAATTTAATAAGCTATGTGATTACAAGAATATTTATTTGAAAATGTGTTATTACTCCAATAGGCGTTCCTCATTAGAGATTAACTGAGCCATCTCCGACAGACAAAAAAAATTGAAGGGAACATATTTTTACGTCATGCAGGCTTTGAAATCCAACGTTTGAAAGGTGATCCATGTGGACTGCCAGGTCTAACAACGCAAAGGAAAAGCAGAAACAGGATGGATGCTTTGAAGCCCTTCCCAACAACAATCGTTTGATATTTGAATTTGTGCAGTAGGGCTCTGCCACTATGATCTTGGCTACATCTCTTAGTAAGCTACTCTTTTGTTGTATACCAGCTTTTGCTTCCTATTCAATATATCTGGGGTTATCTGGTCTTTTATGCTCTGCATATGGTTTATAATTTCTTGTTTGTTTGCGTTTCCTTTTGAAAAATGGTACTACTCGTGGATAAGTCTTTGGAAGTAGAACTAAAATCTGATAAAGGTGGAAACACCAAGACTAACAACTTGTAGTGAAGCTTGTGGGCAGTCAACACAAACCTTATTCCCTATCTTTTTCCTGCCCACTATTTTTCTTTGTTTTAACTCTCTTCGGGACCACATTTAGATCTAAGATGCTTGAAGTTCAAAACTTCTCCGTTAATATATGCTTGCTGATTCCTGTCTTCAAGAATTTCATGGCTAGAATGGTCAACAAATCGACTGCTTCAATTTAGAGGAGTACAACCCTCGCAAATGTGGCACAAGATGCCTAAAAGACATCAACAAAATACCTGAAAAATATCAACAAAATTCCTGAAAGATATGTGGTCTAATCATGGGCAGTTATTGTGGGATATGAAAATAATTAATGGATTTGTTGAAGAGATCTTGGAGATGCACACCGAACACTTTGATAGCCATTGATATTTTTGCTCTCATCAAATATCAATATCCCACAGTACTGTAGAAATCCTATTTTCCAGACCTCACAATACCACGTGGCATAGCCCCTTTCTTTTTCAGCGCTCCTATTGATTACAAGCGGAAGTGTTTTTATCCCACTTCCCAGTTTAATATAACATTTTAGAAACGTACATTATACAATGCACTTTAATGGTTTTTTTGGGTAAAACATTATCCTTGTAAATCGGGAAGTAATTTACTTTAACAAGTGAGAAGTCATATGGAGTCTTAGTCTAAAAATGTTTAACTCCATAATTAAAGTCGCACCATCAATTATTGGAGTGGCTCAATTTTTGATGATTTTCTGTTCATTACATATTCTCCTATAATTATTCCAGATAAAAATTTATAAAGGCATCTACAAACTGTAACAAGCAAATATTGTGGTTAGGTATTGAACTAATAATAAGTAATAATAATAATTGTCTTTATAGTCTATGATGTCGGGCAGTCTGTTTTTGGGTCTACATGTGGCTTATAGTATATGGCACTACCTCGTACCCCAGTATGTGGAGGCACCTAACTGTGTTACAAACGAGGTGTACATAACCCACCCCCCACAAAATTTGAACTTATGACCTCTATTTCAAGAGCACAAGTTCTTCACCATTAGGCCAACTTAGGTGTACACTGCAAGTGAGAACTTGACGATAGATTGGAGCATAGATAATATATATTATTTGGGTATGTATAATTTGAGATGTGGAATAGGTTTAGGGCATGCAAGTATTTAATTATCAGTCCCACTTTTTCTTTACAACTTTTTTTCCAACATTGTAAAAAATAACAAAGCCCTTTTTTGGTACATTTTATCAAAATTTCATATTTCTTTTCACTGTGTAACAGGTTGGTGCAATTGCCGATACCCTAGAACAAATGGACCATTTAATGGTGTTGACTAAGTGACCCTTCAATATGACTTAAAAAGGATGCAATGCAATGTCTTTCACAAGCTCCATGGTATTTTTTAAGAAGTGGACTCGCCTAACTTGTTATCTAATACTTATTTCGTCAAATCTTATTTACCCCTGAAAGATTCTCTCCTTATTTTTTTTCTCCATATGAAGAACAATTTAATTATATATTTCTAGATATATGTCAATATATCTTCCCAAATTTATCACATATCAAAAATTAAAAAAATATAAAACTAAACCAACCCATCAAAGTTAGAATATTGAAAAGTGTCACAATTATACCAACATTGGAAATAACGAACCCTTTGTAAACCATGTAGAGGCCATCTATCCATTCACATGTAAACAATTTAGTTTTTTGGACTAGTGTGAGTCCCTTTGGCTACCGTGAAAAAATTAATCCTTAATATTAACACATATTCTACATTTAGGTTTTTATCTTTCTCATCTCATTCATGTTCCTAACGAGTGGAATTATTTTATTTGATGCTACATGATTGTATTAGCAACAATTTCATTATTAACATTCTAAAATAACACAAATATTGTGTTTTTACAAGTTCAAACATCATCTGTAGTCCCCAAAATATTGCAATGGATGGACCCACAATAGTGTATCATTGTTAATGTTGACCTACACATTCAAAATCTTTTCAGGAGAATTTAAATTAAATATTTTTGCTTTGGGTATTTCTTTTCAGTTAGTAAAATGATGATTTATGTTGTCCTCAGTTTACTCAACAAAGGATTTCATGCCAAGAAAACGTGTTCAACTCCAATGTCAAAAAAACAAATAATGGACACAAATGGAAAACATGGTATATTAAGATTAAATGTCGAAACATATTTTAATGATCACATAAAAATTGCCTTTGCGTTCCATATATTGAGCAAAAAATTCTTAGAACTCGAAACTTTTCCTAAAACACTTATTTGTTGAGAAAAGATTGTAAAAAAAGTAATTAAAATGAAAACACTTCTTCAAAAAGTTGATCCTAAGATTTTCCTACACACATTGAGGTATCCTTATCATATTTTCATGTGACAATCCTTGTGTGGTAGGTGGCGCAATGTGGAAAAGGGTAGAGATGTGTGTTTCCTTTAATACATGAAAGTTGATATTAAGGACTGTTTCATAATATGATTAGTTATATCTTGCTTTTTGGTGGTTGGGTTCTTGCTTATGCTTTCTAGTGGAAATGTTGGCGGGTGATTTAGGGGAGCACATCGAACCACGTGCCTTCTTTTTGTAGGAGAAACAACTCAAGGGGCCTAGGCATCCACAACTCCAATGATAATACTAATTTATTTTGTCAACACCATGGTATCTCTTAATTAAGAGAATCATTTGGATGATAAAAATGAACTAGAGGGCATGGTGTGAAAGAGAAAAAATGTTATGAAATCAAAGATCTGCAAGCATCATATCTAGAGGTTGTGGTGAAGCAGACTCTGCAAAGCCTTTGATGGCAACGAGTATGTGGATGCCAAGGTAAATGGCCATAATCTTGCCCCTTTACGCGCATGTCATCAATGTATTTCAATATCCTGTAGAGATCTCATAATTGAAATTGGGTACACCATTTCTACTGTTATCCCTCCTCAAATAGGCTTTTTAAAAATGTATGGTCGGTTATAATTTCCAATGGGAAATTTTGCGAGCCCACTTGCAACATCTCATGGATTTTGTTGAGGTCCTTTGGTTTTCTTTTGAGATAGAATTCCCTTGTTTTGTCTATCATTGTTAATAAAGAGCATTGTCATTGTTGGAAATGAGGTGTCTCAACCTTGTTTGGTTTATTCATTTAAGATTTTCCTACAACCGTTTCACATTGTCTAGGCTCTAAAAATAGAAATAGGAGTTGTCAAAAGATTCCCATATGATAGTATATCCTGGAAGGACTATTTTTAGAGATATTATGACAGATTTTATGACATCTATAAGGGTCAAAAATAGGGGAGAATATTGTGGACGTGGGAACCTAATTTTAGACCGGAATCTTGCTCTTTAATGCTATCCACCTCATGAGAGGTTTGGCACATGGTTTTGTAAACCATAGATGGTTTCTTGTATAACCGGAGGTCTATAAATTGAAGGCTTGGAGAAGCAATTGAAGCAGTGAGTTTTAATTCTCCTAGAATTGTTTCTGGTGAAACTCCTGTAAGAAACTTGCTCTGCAAGTGTATGCAATCTTGTTATTAGATTTGAAATACATTGAGTGGGCTTTTAGAGTGTGGGGTTTTTTATCTGAAAGGATTTTCCCCATGTATATATGGTGTTTGTGTTTTGTTATGAATATGTTGTTGATATTTCTGTAACTGTTTTACTATGTTGAAAGTTTTGCATAATATCACTCCTCAAAGATTAGCGTAGGAAGTTGTTCCGCTACTCTTAATTTCCTATCAAGTGGTATCAGAGCCTGATCACCTTTGGTTTCAGTTGTGGGTTGTTGGGTTTTTTGTGCTAATCTAGGTTTGAGTGGGAGCTTGTGTAGAGAATACTTTGTTATCTGGTTGCATATATTTTTTCATATGGCAAGCACATCTGGGAGGATTGACGTAGAGAAGTTTTTTGACACAAACTTTGAAATGTGGAAGCTGAAGATGGAAGATCTGTTGGTTGATCGAGATCTATGGGATGCGGTGGATGAGAAGGTCTATAGGCCTATGGATCCAGTTTTGGCTGCACAATATGATGTAATGGATAGAAAAGATAAAGGTCTTATTAGACTATGTATTGCAAATTCTATCCTGATAAATGTCCATGAAGAATCCACTTCGGAGAAGCTTTGGAAAAATTTGGGTGAGATATACCAAGCTAAGTTTCTAGTAAATAATATTTTCCTGAGGAAGAAGTTGTTTTCCTTGAGAATGGAAGAAGGTGGACAAATATCTGAGCATCTGGAAACATTCAATATGTTGGTGACTCAGTTGAGCTCGGTTGGGGTTAAAAAGGACGAAGAAGAAAGGTGCCAAATGTTGTTGGTTTTGCTGCCAGACTCATGGGACAACCTAGTCATGGCCATTGGGAGCACTTCAGTCACTCTGAAGATGGAGGATGTTGTTGGTTCTCTACTCTCTGAAGAGATGAGAAGGAATGTCTCTCTGAACGCCAAAGAGGCTTTGAGTGTTCGAGGAAGAACAAAAGAACGAGGAAAAGATGAGAAGAAGCATGGCCATTCCAAGAATAACGGGAGATCAAAATCCCCTGGTAAGTCCAAGGCGATATGCTAGAACTATGGCAAATCTGGACACTTCCGAAGGGAATGCAAAGAAGAAAAGAAAAAGAAAAAGAAGAAGCATGATTCTGATTCTGAGTCCAAAAAATAATATGGAGATGCCTTTATTGTAGCTTTGGCTACTCGTGCAAGTGATAATGCAGGGTTGATAGACTCAGGTGCATCTTTCCACATGACTCCTAACAAAAATTGGTTTAGTAAGTATGAAAACTATGATGGTGGTAAGGTGTATTTGGGTGATAATTCTTTCCTTGAAATTGTTGGTCGTGGTAGTATTCAGGTGAAATTTTCTGATGGTAAAATTAGAAGATTTGATGGTGTCTTGCATATTCCAGGACTAGCAAGAAATTTATTATCTGTTAGTAAGCTAATAGATGCGGGTGCGCATGTACATTTTTCTGAAGCAGGTGTGAAAATGGTGAGAGGTGCTATGGTGATAGCAAGAGGAAGTAGATTGGGTACATTGTACCAACTTGATGCATGCACGGTTGAGTGCAATAGCACTTCGGATAAAACTAAGCCAAAAACTACTTCGCTAAAAAAGGAGAGGGTTTCCTCCTCTGTGGATGGTCATGGCTTCTGGGTACCCAAGGGTGCTCTGTCTACCGAATCAAAATTACTTGCAGAGAAGACCATGTTATGGCACCAAAGGCTTGGCCACAGTGGAGAGAAGGGTTTAAAAGCCCTGAAAAATAAGAACCCTCGTTGAGGGGTTGAATGATTGCAATCTGGAGTTTGATTTCTGTGAACATTGTATTTATGGCAAACAAAATCACGTTCAGTTTTACTCGTCTCCTCATAAGTCTTCATGTATCTTGGATCTAATCCATTCGGATGTATTTGGTCCTGTTAAGGTTGCTTCTATTTCTAAATCAATTTACTATGTTACTTTCATTGATGATTTTAGTAGGAGAACATGGGTATATTTTTTAAAAATTAAATTTGAAGTTTTTAGTATTTTCAAGGAATTTAAGGCTATGGTTGAAACTCAAACTGGGAAGAAAATTAAGTGTTTGAGATCTAATAATGGTGGTGAGTACTGTTCTGTAGACTTTGATAGATTTTGTATAGATTGTGGGATTAAAAGACAAAAGACAACTTCATATTCTCCAGATTAGAATGGAGTTGCATAAAGAATGAATAGAACGTTGATGGAGAAGGCTAGGAGCATGCTTATTGGAGCTGGTCTAGAAAAGAGGTTTTAGGCTGAAGCTGTTACCATTGCTTACTATTTGATAAATAGATCTCGTACATCAGCGCTTGTTGATAAAACGCCAATGGAGGCGTGGTCGGGGAAAAAGCCTTCAATTAGACATCTGAGAGTTTTTGGCTGTGAGGCATATGCACATGTGCATAAGGAGAAGAGAAAAAAATTGTATTCTAAGGCTATCAAATGTATCTTCATCGGATATGGCTATGGTGTGAAAGGATACAAGCTTTGGGATCCTGTTGCACAAAAGGTAATATACTCTAGAAGTGTTATTTTTAGAGAGATTAAATCTTTCCTTGTTAATTTTCAGCCAGAAAAACATAAAGAAAATGAACAAAAAAAGGATGTGGTTCAACTTCCTTCTACACCTGAGAAAGTTGAATCGAGACCCCAAAATAGATAAGAAGTTGAGGAGAGCTCACCAAGCTCTGAATCTTCAGAACAGGAAGAAGAAGAGGAAGAAGTGGAAGAATCTCCACCTTAGCTTGTTCAAAAGTCTACAAGGAAAAGGCAACGACTTGAAAGGTATGGGTATTCTCCTGATGATTGGAAGTGTATATTTGCTTTGACTACTAACATTGATGAACCGATATCTATACAAGAGGCTTTGGGTATGAATGATGCAAAGTCCTGGAAAATAGCCATGGATGAAGAGATGGTAGCCCTTAAAAATAATGATACATGGGACCTTGTACCATTGCCTGAAGGTCGGAAACCTGTTGGATGTAAATGGGTGTTTAAGAAAAAGATTGGTTCAGATGGAAATGTTGAAAAGTATAAATCACGGTTGGTTGCAAAGGGTTACTCTCAAGTTGAGGGTATTGATTATGGTGAGATATTCTCTCCTATTGCTAAAATGACATCTATTCAGTTTTTATTATCTATTGGAGCAACTTATGACCTAGAGGTTGAACAAATAGATGTGAAAATTGCTTTCCTTCATGGTGATTTGGAGGAAGAAATCTATATGACACAGCGAGAGCACTACACGGTGAAAGGTAAAATCAATATGGTTTGTAAGTTAAAGAAATCCATGTATGGCCTTAAACAAAGTCCTAGGATGTGGTACTAGAAGTTTGATTCATATGTGTTGAGTTTGGGGTTTGTGCGGTCTAAATCTGATCACTGTGTATATTTTAAATCTGATGGTGATTGTTTCCTGGTAATTAATTTATATGTTGATGACATGTTGTTTATTGGGAAAGGAAAAGGTTTGATTGTAGAATTGAAATCTCAGCTCTCTGCAAAATTTGAAATGAAAGATCTTGGTGCAGCAAAACACATACTTGGGATGGAGATTAGAAGAGATCATGAGAACAGAAAGCTATGGCTTGGCCAAAGTAAGTATGTTTGTTCTGTTTTGCAAAGGTTCAACATGCAGGATTGTAAACCACTTTGTGTTCCTATTACTTTGGGAATGAAGCTCTCCATTTCACAATGTCCATCATCCCCATCAGAGATGGAAGAAATGAACAGAGTGCCTTACCAGAGTGCAGTTGGAAGCTTAATGTATGCTATTGTCTGTACAAGACCAAACATTTCCCAAGTAGTGGGAGTTCTTTCTAGTTTTATGTCTAATCCTAGAAGAGTGCATTGGGATGCAGTTAAGAGGGTCTTCAGATATTTGCGGGGTACATTAGAGTACTCTATATGTTTTCATGGAAGAGGAGATCAACATTCCCTACGTATTCATGGCTTTGTGGATTCAAATTGGTCCGGTGATGTCGATAGCAAAAGATCCACCAGTGCATTTGTTTACTCTTAATGGTGGTGCAATTAGTTGGATGAGCAAGTGACAGGCTGTGGTCGCTTTGTCCACTACTGAGGCAGAGTACATGGCAGCTACTCATGCCTGTAAAGAAGCCATTTGGCTGAAGCATTTGTGTTCAGATATTGGATTAAAATAGGGTGCAGTTACAATATATTGTGACAATCAGAATGCAATCTGCCTTGCGAAGAACCTGAATTTTCATGTCAGGACCAAACACATTGATGTTCAGTATCACTTCATGAGAGATATGGTCAAGGATGGAAGGGTGAAGCTGGAAAAAGTAGAGACAATTGCGAATGTTGCAGATGCATTAAATAAGCCCGTGAGCACAACAAAATTTAGGTGGTGTTCCGAGTCTATGGGCCTCTTAGCCCCTAGAAGTTGATTCATGATGGTATCTTTCGCTTGGCCCTTGCAAGGTATTTGACAAGTGGGAGATTGTTGGAAATGAGGTGTCTCAACCTTGTTTGGTTTATTCATTTAAGATTTTCCTACAACTGTTTCACATTGTCTAGGCTCTAAAAATAGAAATAGGAGTTGTCAAAAGATTCCCATATGATAGTATATCATGGAAGGACTATTTTTAGAGATATTATGACAGATTTTATGACATCTGTAAGGGTAAAAAATGGGGGAGAATATTGTGGACGTGGGAGCCTAATTTTAGACCGAAATCTTGCTCTTTAATGCTATCCACCTCATGAGAGTTTTGGCACATGGTTTTGTAAACCATAGATGGTTTCTTGTATAACCGGAGGTTTATGAATTGAAGGCTTGGAGAAGCAATTGAAGTAGTGAGTTTTAATTCTCCTAGAATTGTTTCTGGTGAAACTCTTGTAAGAAACTAGCGCTGCAAGTGTATGCAATCTTGTTATTAGATTTGAAATACATTGAGTGGGCTTTTGGAGTGTGGGATTTTTTATCCGAAAGGATTTTCCCCACATATATCTGGTGTTTGTGTTTTGTTATGAATATGTTGCTGATATTTCTGTAACTGTTTTACTATGTTGAAAGTTTTGCATAATATTGCTCCTCAAATATTAGCGTAGGAAGTTGTTCCGCTACTCTTAATTTCCTATCAGTCATCAATATCCATATGATTCTTATGTCGGCCACCACAATGAAATAGTCAACAATGGTGGAGTTGAGGCTCTTGATCTTGTGCTTTTACATATCTTTTAGACATGATAGAGAAGACACTATAATTATTCCTTACATTGCACCACCATT